>JBBMEF010000023.1:2596231-2620431 GCA_037832685.1 Sicyos baderoa
ATTTTGAAAGAGAATAATCTCTCTCTTGTGTATAGCTTGTTAGGAAGATCCTTTTTGCCAAATAAGTCTTGTAGCTTTTTCCAAATTTCATAAATCTTCTCCTCTTCCATGACTTGTCTGAAAATTGAGTCTGAGAGATTCAGCATGATTGTTGTAGTAGTTATGTCCTCTTTTTCCTTCCTTTCTACATCTGTGAGTGCCTTCTTTAGATCTCTAGGATCTTCAATTGCTTCTTGAGCCTTCTGAGCAATTAGAATAATTTTGATCTTCTTGGACCAAAGTGAAAAATCACCTTGTCCATTGAATTTGTCTATCTCATACTTGGTGGTGGTCGCCATTGATTCTTTGACACTTAAAGCTTTGGATCAAATGAAAATCTTTGAATCTTGAGAGATCAAAGATGATCTTCAAGCTCTGATACCAATTGTTAGTGAAAATGGCCCAGAAATTGGCCTTCAAAATTTTGAAACTATGGCCCAAACGAAAGGGCAAAGCCCATTACCTTGTTTCTCGCCCGAGACTTGCATGTTCTTCACTCTCGCATGAGCTTCACGTGTGGGACACTTGTCCTCTGATGCTTTACGCGTGTCGAGTTGTGTGGCGAGTTCTAGACCGTTGGATTGCGATCGAAGGGGCTATAAATTTAGTCCTTCGATTCTCTTCTTCTCCGAGGTCGAAACCCTAGCGAAGCTCTACCGAAATCTCTCCACGGTTCTTCACGGCCTTCATCGCTCAGGTAATTAACCCCTCTACTGCTTCTTCTACGATTTCGATTCAACTTCTTTACTGACCTAGCCCTTTTTCTTAGTCGTTCAAACGAACTAATCCATTTCTCTTTTCTGCATGACTCCGAGTTCGGCTCTGCAAGGAACAGCAAGGAACAAACGCAAAACAAACACAAAGAGAAAAGGGAAGAGAGAAGAAAGTACACGGCGATGTAAGTGGTTCGACACTTGGTCTACTCCACTGCTAAGAGGTAAGCCTTTTGGCTCTTTCTACTTTTTATTCATAGAGCATAAAAACACAAGCACAAGCATACACTAGATCGAATCACTCTCACAAGCATGCACTCAACACTTTAGGGTTTTACAATTTTTCTCACTCACTTCGTAAATGCATGAAGATCAATATATGTAGAGCCCCTAGGATTGAATCCCTCGATCGATCTGCAACTGCTGCTTTCTGTTTGTGTTTGTTTGTGTGCTGCTAAGTAGTTTAGGTGGTTAGTTAGGTAGTTCTAACTTCACAACTGCTTTGCTTTGAACTGCCTGGTTGTTTGCTGTTTGAGTTCAACTGTTTGAACCGAAAGATTCTCTTTGCTGTTTTCTCTTCCAAACTGCTTCGGTTGAACTCTAATGCTTTTTTAGGAATCAAATAAGCATGTAGACTGTTTGCTTTGAATGTTTGCTGTTCTTTGAAGTGTTGAATTGTTTTAGGAAGTCAAACAACATGTAGAGTCTTTATGTGTTTGTCTTTGAGCTGAATTTGCTAGGAATGAAACCAGCATGTAGAATTGAATGAACTTCTTAACATTTATTCAACCATGTTTCAACAGTAATTGACCTATAATTTACAACTCAAGCCCATTTCTTGATTTGTTCTTAGAATGATTAAATGTAAGTTAGGTTATGGCACCCATCTTTAAATTCTTGTTCTGTCTTCTTGTCGTCGTTTTTCTCTTTCCATCTTTTTAAATTACTTAATTTAGGTTTTGGTGGGAATTGAATTGGACATTGTATGAGTCCTTCATAAATTAAGTTATTAAAAATACAATTTGCATCGAAGAGTTCAATTGGCATGAAATAATGAGTAGTTTTGCATCCAATTATTGTTGAATTAAAAAAAAAAAAAAAAATAGTATTTAACCTTCCATATATATTATTATTATTTTTTTTTATTTTGACAATATAGAGTAGATGATCGAACCTCTAATCCTAAATTCATTAATATATAGCCAACATGAGCAGTTGCTCAACGACATTAGTGTATGCCCAATGACTAAAGAGGTCATGGGTTCGAATCCCCCCACCCCCAATTGATGTAATCTCAAAAAAAAAAAAAAAAACATTAATGTATAATGTTAGCTAAACTATGTTTATTATGACAAACTATTATGAATTGGTTTATTAGTCAAAAAGATCTTATAAAGTTAATTTATGGTAGTAGTCAACCTAAAAATCAACTAATGAATTTTTTATCAACTTCTTTGACATTCAAATGTTAGTATAAGTTCAGCAAGATACTCAAACCAACCTTTTCCAGTTATCTACAGTGGAAGTATGAACCTGAAAAGGATTGAAATGAGCCCACAAACTTCAAGGTTCAGACTTTGGGCCGTGGGAAACAAGGCCCATTTCCCCCACTCAGCCCAACAGATGAAGCCTACAAGACTTGACAGCTGGTCAGCATGAACTAAATGAAAGACACGTCAGCTAAAAGAAAGATATTTGGCAACTCATTACCACGCCACGTCATCTAAATCAATGGGAAAATTGGAGCCACCAACTATGGCCTATAAATTTTAAAATATAAAATAGATTGGAATGCAATTTCAACTAAAATATTCAACAACCATTATCATCTAGAAGAATGATCCGGTTGAATTCAAAAAAAAAAATAATAATAATAATAATAACAATAATAATAATAAAAGAAAAGAAGAATGATCCAGTCTAAAACGGAGGCTGACCAATTCAGTTCCAAATATTTTAAGATGATTTACCAAACACAATTTTTTAAAATTTCCCCATTTGAAAATTTCTTATAAATCTGTTAGAATCTCATTCCCAAGTTTTCAATCACTGTCCCCAACACAATCTTCATCCTGTTTGTGCTGCTTTCTTAAGCAAGTACCTGTTGACAATTTAATAGTTTGAAAATCAAATATAGACTTCAATTATTAAAAAACAAAAAGAAAATCAATTGTACAAATCTCTTTATCGCTATGTTCTATTGTGAAGCTACGCATGAACTGATTATCTATAGGTATGAAAATAATCGAAGTATAAAATTAGCTCCAACACTTTGAATATAAAAGAAAAAGAAGAAATGTAGTTACGTATAATCAAATCAAAATAATAGGAATTAGATCGAATCCAATTCTATATATATATATATAGTCGCAAACTTTCTCTTCTAACACCTCAAACTTTAAGACGTACTCTATGACAAGAGATAAGAAGTCCAAACTCAATCACATTTGGTTAAACCTAAAATAAATTATTTCCTTGCTTGTCTATAAGAAAATTATGTCCCTATAATTTTAATATTTGTGAGGGTGATAATAAACTATAGGATTATTTGTGAGGGTGATAAAATGATATAGAACAATAAGGACTAAATTTTAACCCTAAAATTATTAGGACTAAATTTTAACTCTCCTTAAATAATAATAATTTTATTTGTAATTTGACTGAAATAAAATGTTGTACTCAAACTAAGGTCAAATCACTGCTAAAATAATATAAAGCCTAATACGATCAACAATTTAAATTAAAATTTAATAGGACAAACTAATAGGTATAAACCACACGAGAAAAGGGTTCAGACTTACTAACCATTTTCCTTTTCCATATTAAAATTAATTAGACAAACAAAACATTCCACCGCCAGAAATTTATTAATAAAAATCCAAATCCAAAAACAAACCTTCTCGAAATGGGCTAGTAGTCGAGAAGAACCTCAAGATATGATAGGTTTAATTCATAATAATCAACTAATTTAGAAATTAATTTCACACGAATTTTCTTGACATTTAAATATTGTAAGGTCAGATAATAGTCTTACGAGAATAATCAAGGTGCACGTAAACTAGCCCGACACTCACCAATATTAAAAAAAAGAAAAAGAAAATTAATCCATGAAGAGGGTGAGGTAGGTACGAAACTAATAAACTAAGTTTGATCCATTTTGAAGATGGTGAGAACTAATTAGAAACAGAAAGTAGGTTGGCTCTCAGAATTTCGTCATGCTTCCTAATGAGAAATACAAAATGACAATCTCTAGCTTTACCTTTACCAACCAAAAATTACATCTTTTTATCACACGTAGTTGTTAGGTGCACAACTTCCATCTACTTGACTGAAACTTTTCTAACCTTTTGAAGTCTAGTCATGCCAAAAATGTCAATCCTAAATCCAGAAGGCCCCCCTTTTGCTTTATTTTTCAGAAATAAGTTTGCATGCATTCACACATGCATATAATTAATTCTATAAAGAAAAAACATAATATGTAACTTGCTTATAAATATGTTACCTCATTGCTTCCCTTCTTGTGGTCAACGACCGCCAGCACTATATTTATCCTTCTCCCTCCCTTCATTCAAGTAAAATATTGGCAATTCTAGCTCGTTCTGTACTGGAATTGCTTCTCTATAAATCTTGTCTGTAACCTGTTCAAAAGTGGGACAAAAGATAATAGAGAGTCGAAAAAGATTATAAGAATATGGAGGTGGCAGTACATTCTCCAAGCATGGATTACCATTTCAATGGTGGTAGATCTAAGATCTCGACTTATCCGGTTTTTGGAAATTACTTCTACAGTGCACCTTCTAGTCCAATGCGCATGTCTGAGACTTATAGGGATGAACCGGACATGGAGGATGGCGATTTTGCATTTGACATTTGCCGGCAGTTCGAGGCAGCGACACTCTCAGCAGACGAGCTGTTTGATGATGGTAAAATCCGGGCATTTGAGACACCACCACAATCACCCATTTCTCAGCAAAATAAAATCTTTCAGAATAAGTACTCTACTGAAAGGAGGAAAGGTCCAACAGAAACCATATTTGAAAACACAGAGAGGAAAAGGGAACAGAAGAGAGGGAGAGAAAGAGGAAGAAACCTTGCCTTATCGCCCTCGGCTTCCCAGAGAACGGTGAGGTCAGTCTCTCCCAATAGAGTTCCTTTATCTCCGTGGAATGAGAAAGAGTCTTCAGGAAAGAACGTAGGACAGCTGATGTTGATTCCAGGATCTCCTTCTGCTACTGGTACCAATTCCAACACCACATCATCTAAAGGTAGTAGAAGATGGAGACTGAAGGACCTGTTTCGGAGTGCATCGGAAGGACGAGGAACTGGAAAAGACCCTCTAAGAAAATATTCAACTACATATAAGAAACAGGAAAGCTTCAAAACTCATAATAGCAGAAATGGGCCTGTTTCAACTTATGAGCAGCAGCATTTTTCAGTGAATAGAGCAGCAGAAGACAAGAAGAAGAAGACTTTCCTGCCCTACAAAGGGATTCTGGGAGGGCTCCTCTTCAATCCAGCAGTCCACATGCACACCAACTATAGGCACTCCCGCTAAGGGATCAAAGATTTAACTAATTTCCAGTGTAATTTCCTTTTTCAATTTTCATTTCTTTCTTCAACACCTGGAAAGAAATCACATTAGCCAAAATATTGTCATTTTTATTTTCTGGTGTGCCATTGAATAGCATGGCAGATGATTGAATTGAAGAAAAAAAATCAAAATAATAACAATAATGTATAGTATGGTTAAAGAAAATAAGCTCATGTTTCTGACCCAGCTTTCCATTTAATTTAAACTGATTTCAAATCCAGGACAGCACAATCTGATTCCATTGATCTTCGGTTTTTTGTTGCATTCTAAACAATGATAACATTCAGACTTGATATCGAAAAGGAATAATTTAAAAAAAAAAAAAAAAAAAACAGACTAAATATAAATATGACCTACGCTGCCATCTTATTATAAAGTTCACGGAGGAATTTTCCAATTATGAAAGTAGACACTATTTCAGTGGTGACAATATGCTCAAAAGCCCTTAAGTTGCTTCTTCTGTTGCTGCGTTGTTCGTAGGAGATCCTTATTTCAGGCTGTACAGCATATTCCTAAACCGATAAGTCTCAACAAACAGGGATAAGAAGTTCATTACTAGATGAGCATTTTAATCTTCAAACTATTAAAAAACAGCACGACCTACCACAAAAAAGATAAGTGAACAATTTAGTGGCAGTTAGCCGAAGCTTGCAGACCTATTTCTTATACCTTATAACTTATACTCACGGATATATATATATATATATATATATATATATATATAAAAAGAAAAAAAAAAAAAAAAAACTTCGGTAACTCGAGTCCAACGTCTGCCTCCATCACTGATTCATTCCGGTCAGGCTTCTTCACCAATAATCACTATTGGCCTGTTGTTACCAGAATATTACACCATCTTATGTTTTTTTTTATAGGAAACGATACTTTTCATTGATAAAATGAATATGAGTATAATCCTAACAGATACATCACAAAAAACTATGCTATTGAGTGATGAATGTGGATAGATCATAACTACAGAAGGGTGGGGCCAAATGGCACCAATAACAAGCAGTACAAGAGATTGGTTCAAGTAGTGATTTGAAACCAATGTTGGCGTGTTACCAGAACACTACACCATCTTATAAAACCCAGTAGTGCAATTAAGAGATTAACTACTCCAACAATTAATAAAAACAACTGGAGACAAAGGAGATATGGAATTTCCACAAGGGAAGCTGGACAAGCAGACAAATGTACGAACTAGATAAATGAAACGTCCACACAACAGACCACTCTAACTCTTGATAGTTCTGTATCTCCTCCCTGTTAATTCAATACAACTATTGGATTTGCTTCTCCAGCAAATTCCATAACCAAACGGAATACATACTACGTAGAAGGGAAAAATAGAACAATAACCTTATCAATGTGCATATATATAATAAAAGGGAACTTCTAGTTACACAAAATTGTATAGAAAAAAGTGTTTTTATTCATTAAAATTATCCTTCAAAAGATTGGAGATAAAGCAGTCAATCAAACCCATCAAAGACATCCGTCATGGTTTAACGAGACTCCAAACTACTGCTGTGCTGATGTCATATGGACTTGTTGCAAGAAAGCCAGCACAATCCAAACGAATTTACATGTCTGCTACTAGTCTGCAAGATCAGAGTCTGGGTTAAATCATATGGCTGGGGGAGATGAATGGACTAGACATAATTCAAATGTTTAAAGTTACAAATACCTACTCATCCTTCAAGTTACAAATAAGATAAAATTAGAAATAAATAAAAACAAAAAATAAAAATAAAAGAGCACTCAATCAATATGATATTGTCACGGTGCACGATAAGTCATTAATATTACATCAATTCCGAAGCGTCATTGGGAGCTAGCACCTACCTTACTCACAATACCATTAAACCCTTTTTTTTACAGCAACAGAACTTGTATAAATGAGATAAAATGTCCATTGGATTATAAAGACTAAAATCTAGAGAAATAGTTGATTATCAATACTTGAATAATAAATGGTTTTTGCGAAAACTCTAGAAAACCTTTGTAATAGATCTTCATTTAGAAGATGCTGGTCATTCTACAAATGATCCCAATATGACATAAACAAAGCTTAGGAGATAGGGCTCCAGATTTGTTAATGATACTATGAAGGAGAGGTTGTAAAATCCAAGGAGATCTTCACAATCGTATAACACTGTGTGACATGAAGCTGCATGCAGAAATTCTAGACTAACCATTATTATGAAATAAACAAAGATTAGCAGATAGGGTTCCAGATTTGTTAATGATACTACGAAGAAGAGGTTGTAAAAGCCAGGGAGATCTTTACAATCTGGTAACACGTGTGTGACATGGAGCTACATGCAGAAATTCTTTATATATATATATATAAGCTGCAGGCAGAAATTCTACACTAACCATTGTTCGTCCAAATGCCGAGTTAAAGTTATTGACAGAAGATCTCTAAACTTATTTCATGTAAATCACAGAGTAGAAGGTTTTCAAACATACCAGCATGTTAGATCCTCAAAGTTATCAATTTTGATTGGATTAATATCGTCTGCAACCTGGAAGCGTCCAACTGATCGAGCAAAGAACATCATTTGCTGTTCCAGGGTAAATTTAATATTTTCTGCCTGTATTAAATACACAAATTTAGCATTCTACACCCCATTGCCAAAACTCAGAAGTGTCAGTCAAAAGATGCAGTAGCATGTACCTTGCGGAAACCATGTTGTTCTCCTTCATACTCGACTAGAGCAACAGGCAAGCCCTTATCCTTCAATGCATGATAAATCTTACGAGATTGATTAGGTAGTACAACCTGGAAATTCAATACAAAATGTAAGACGCCATTAAACCATGGCCTTCGTTGCCATGAAGAGATATGTACATAACGTTTCATGTTTTACGTCAACATTATCAAGAGAAAAAAGAGAGAATATTCAGCATACTTTGTCCTCCAATCCCTGGAATAGGATTATAGGGCAAGAAAATTTGTCAACAAAATTGATTGGTGATCTATCGAAGTAATCTTTTTCATTCCATGCAGTCCATAATAATTGTATCAGAGTTCACAAATATTGAAATGAGAAGTCAACAAAATATAAGAATGTTTCAAAAGGCTAAAAGCGGCCTCGAGGCTTTTTCTCTTGAAGAGGCGAGGCGCAAGCCTCAATTTTAATTGAAAATATTATAAAAAATCTAGATTTGTGTAAACATGTATGATAAAACATAATACTTTCGTAAAAATACATAAAACATAACACCAATAGTATTTTTTTTTTTTTTTTTTGCATAAGATTCTTTATTTGTTTCTTTAACTCACCTACAAGTTTATCAATATAATGAGATTCGAACTTGTGTGTATCTGCTCTCAACAAGCTTAAGTCAGCTATCTGTTCAAAGACCATGGGAGCTACAATCAGTCAACTGTTGCAAGGCTATTGTTATGAAAAACAGCAATCAACAATCAATCAAAAACACAAGAAAACGTAAAGGAGAAGAACACAAAAATTTATGTGGTTCACTAACGGTGTGTTAGCTACTCCACTGGCAGTGAGGGAGAACGTTTTTATTAAGGAGAGGTCAAAAAAATACAGAACAATCGTGGGAGCTACAATTTAATTTGAGTTTATATCAATCGTGGGGGCTAGGGTTTAACTTGTGTTAGCTACATTTATATTAGCGAGACCCCCGACTAAGTAATCGTAGGACATTTCACAGGTCAAGGCGTATCTCAACAGCTATGGTTCCAAAATTTACCAATTCAAGTCATATATATACACACTCACATACATACATATTAACAGAAAGAAGAAGGGAGCTATGACCAAAGGGAAAGGGCCACCTGAACAAGTACTCCACACAATTACCGATGATGGTGGGTCGTGCACTTAATCTCTATTCATAAACTATAAATCAACAACAGAAGTCGTAGCTAGACTTCTAGTCTATAAGTACCAGATACCCCCATTGGCTACATTACTTACCTTCGATGATGAGTGATTAACGAAAAAATTTAAAATCATATCAGGCCATCAGCGTTCCTCGGTGTTCAATGCAATCAGTCTAACAGACCACAGGGCAACAACGAATAAAATGAGCATAATTTATATCATCAATTTTGGTTCGAGAGCTGCTCTTATCACTTGGATTATGCTGAGACGACATATTAGACTAGACACTCACCCCGTACAAGGAAGCCCCTGCCTTAAATGTATCCCTAAAAGCAAGAGCAGCTAAGGTGGTATATCCCCCAGCAGAGCCCCCAGTGATACATAATCGTTCTCCATCAACCTTTCCAGAGTCTACCTGGAGAAAATAATACGGTTTACAATTACTAAAGGTTAGAAAGGTGTAACAATGTTAATCATGACTGTAGTAGTTCTAATGAAAGCAAGATTGTAGGAAGGAGGGTGCCACCAAAAATCTTGCACAACTGCAGCAGTCATTGACATCAACAATTCCCCACTGCTTCAAAAGCCTTTCTCGGTACTCTCTCCCATAACCTTTATTGCCAAATTATAAATACCTCAGTAAATAACTATGATAGCTATGAAAAGATTTTCAAATGGAGAAGCCAAATGGAAAGTAACAGGCATTTCAGCGTTACATGAAATGGAGAGTTGGTCCATAAAGATGTTTAAAAGGCTAGATGGAAGCAACATGAACATACAGAGAATTTTTTTGTTCAGAACTACAATTTAAATATATTTAAAACTAATAATGGCTGCAAACATACCGGTGCTACCACCATAATTGACATCAACAAAACCCCAGCCTCGACTAGTCCAATATTGAATGCTAGGATTTAAAATTCCATGTGTTTCAGCAGTTGGCCCTCCTGTAGAGCAATATCTATCATATATAAATTTATGCAGAAGAAGCTATGCCAAAACCTATCTAGAAATAAATTCAGCAAGAATTCTTTCCAAGTGCTTAATTCAGGTCAAGTACATAACGTTATTTTCCTTTCTCTTATGAATTATTAACAATTTTGTTTTTTGATAACCGGGAGTCGGTGCTTCAGTCCACTATACCTAGAGCACCACTAACCCGTCCCAAGGCTGTGGTACCGAGATACATTGAAGGATTTTCTAGTTTAAGCATTCCCAACAATCTCGAACCAAGGACGTCCAAAGGAGCATGCCTCAAAATCCGTAGCCTCAACAAACTAGGCTGCCCTTCGGGACTTGAATTATTGACAAATATTTAAAAATATATTCATTTGCAATGAGCGGTAAACATTCCAGCACCCTATTTGATGGGCAAAAGGTCTACAAAAATTGCAGGATAATGGTTTGAGTTCTTTCCCCCTAACTGTGAAAGGGTAAATTATCAAAAACAACAAAAACTATGAATGGGTAAAATGACAGTGTAATTGCAACATACCATGGCTTTTCAACAACAGTGGAGGCTTTTCATCCTGACTAGCTTGGTAAATAGGATTGGTTGGTGGATAAAAGTAGGCATAAGCATTTTGGCCAGGAATTTCAGTTGGAAATTCAATGAACTCTGGAACGCTGAAGTATGACTCAAATTTCAAAATATCCGGCGAAGATGACCAGATAATAGTGAAACCTACTAGTTCCAACGTTCTTTCATTTAGGGTCACCTGCATGGGAAAAGTGGCATTGTGAAAGACCGGCAGAAAGAAATTTATCCGAATTTTTGTGACCAGGAATTTTTGAAATTTTAGCAATGTTGAAGGCAGACAGCACTGTGCAAAAAAAAAGACGGTATACAGCTGAAAAAAAGACCTTGGCAATAGATGATGGATGAAGGGCCGACGATCCTTCCACATATATACAATGACTTCCAAGAGACTGCAAACATACATGTTTATCTAATATAAGGCAATATCACTGACAACAGAGAACGAGTCCTCCGCAAAACTGAAAATAAGAAAATCTCAAAGTTAAATAGATCTTGAAGTTTTGAAATATACAATATTATCTATATCCGTGAATGGGATATCAAGCAAGGATAGTGAGCTTTGCGCCTCATCAAAAACTCCAATATACGATCGCCCATGCTGTCTGCAGGAATCATTGCAGGAAAAGTTGAATATCTATAAAAAATAACTGAGCGGTAAAAATGCAGCATAAAGCATACAAAATAGGAACTTCTTCGGACACCTGTAGCTGCAAACTATGACGTTCTTCCCAACACTGCTCTTTAGGAATTCATAAGAATTCATGCCAAAAACCCACAAGGGTCGGGAAAACTCAGCATTTAAAGAATATACTGGAGCCACCTCATTGTTAGCCTCAAACTGTTTCCACAATAAGCAAGAATAAGAAGTGCCATTATCTTCCATTGGCGACGTTATATTAAGGAACCAGGTAGTTCTGCGATTGAAACAAAATACAGGTAATAGAAAATGAAAAAGAAGACCTTACCCATTTATAGAGATTCCAAAACCCACTTTGTCTATCAGTAATAAAGAACAGTTCTCCTGCACTTTCCCAAAATAAATCAATAAAAGCCAGGATAACCCAAAGCATTATGTTTAGCAATTGATAACCAATTTGAGAAATTCAGTCCCAGCCCTTCCGAGGCAGGCAAAATCCATGCAGAAGATAGTGACATCATCAGCCATGCATAACGCTAGTTCGACCTCACATTGAAATTTTACACATTGAGTATAAGCTTTTTAAACCTTTCAAAAGCTAATGTATGTACCCTGAGAAGACCACTTCGGTTCAATAGGAGATTCCACAAGCTTTGGATCACCACCAGCAACACAAACTCGTTTGTAAACCTCCCTGCAAGAGAATCAAAAGCATCAAGATTGAACCATAGATATAGAAGCAAAATACAAGTCTAAGTTGCAGAGATTTTTTTTTTTTTTTTTGATAACCGGGAATAAGAGTTTCACCCCACTACATTCTCGGGGCACTCGCGTCCATCCCAAGATTCAGACTCGAGAGACAACAAGAGATTTTACAATTAAGTTTACTCGTGGCTTCCAAATCTGAGACCTTCAAGGGAGATTACCTTGAAGACCTCAAGCCTCTACTAACGAGGCCGCCCCTTGGGAATGGGGACAAGTGGCAAAGAGATGTCAAACACCCATGAAGATAGCTATTACTACAAGCAGATCTGATTTATTTCCAGGCAAAATTTTAATGCATTCTAACATAAATTGAAATTAAAACAAAATTATCATGTGAAAGAGAATAAAGAAGCACGATCATATAAGAAGGGAAGCAGTAAGTAGGAACATTTGACACCGGAAACAAAGAGACACTTTAGAAAAGTAAGATCAACCAACAAAAGAGTATGGTTCAACTAACCCATTCTCAGAAAGGTAGCCAACCCAGAGCTCAGATTTATCCCATGGCATGTTAGGATGGCCCCATTCAATCCATGCAATCCGTTCCCCTTTAGGGTCCACTCGTGGGAAGGCGTAGAAATCATTTCCTCCAACTAAGACCTTCGGTTCTGAAAGCCATACCCAAAATTAGCACAAAGTAGGGTACTAATTCAGATAGTCAATAATTCAAATTCCTCAATAACCACAGCAAGTTCATGATGGTTCAATAAATTTTGTACACACAAAGGGAAAATACGCATACCATTAATAACCTTGCCGTCAAGTTCTACAGACACAATTGTGGTAATTGGATTCAAGCTACTTTGACGTCCATCTACAAAACCAAATAATTTAAGTATATAAGTACATATGTGGTCCAAAAGAAACTTCAGTGATAAATATGTTGATAACACAAAACTCCTGAGTTATTAAACACTATATGGAAATGTACCTTCCTGGATAGTAATTAAACGATTAAAACGATAATCAAACACCCCATCTGCATAACTGACTGATCGTTCACCGTAATCGGGAGTAAGTGCTTGCGGCGGCGAATCTGCTATTGAGAAAACATAACTTATCAGTAATTGAATGTTCCATGCTATTCACAGCTACATGCAAGAAACAATCCAGTGAACCAGGTCTGAGACATTGATCGATTAACGATTACCTGAATTTAAGGATTGCTTGTAAAGTCTCTGGTCCTTGTAATTCGAAAAGACAACAATATCTCCGGCGACCGCGAATGCACCACCGCCGTACTCCTGCGTCGTATTCCGCACCGAATACTCTTTCGGAGTAACATCAGTCGGCTCATCCCCTAGCTTCTCCGATTCCTTAACAAGCACTCCTCGCCTGAAACCATTCCAAACACGAAATCACCGAAAAATACAAAATACTTCAAGCTCAACGAATATAGAATTAGAAAGCAACTAAAACCGATATCTATACCCGGATTCAGTGGGGCGTGATTCGAGCCAGATAAGGCGTCCATTGCCGTCGACGGCAGTGCCACCGAGCCGCTTGGAGGCGCCGGTAACAACGTCGGCGGTGATTGGAGACTTCCAGGTGCCGTACGGCGCAGGGATTTTGCCGAGCTGATCTGCTGCTGCTTCCGAGCCGTCTATGTTGGCGTTGGACGAAGATGACATCGATGAAGCCATGGGTTTGAAGCTTCGATACTGCCTTCCAATGGAGATTCCGTTGATGAATGCTCTGTTTAAGGCGTTGAAATTGGAAATGAGAGAAGACGATGGAGCAGTGAAGCGAGCAAGTCCTAATAGTGAAGAGAGACTCATGGAAGCAAGGTGGTCTCCGGTCCGGTCGAGCATACACACAGGCACAGAGGATAATTATACTAATAATTTATTTTTGGTTAAAATAATATCATTTTCTTTATAACTTTTAGGGGGATTTGCTAGCAAAATAGAGCAAAATAATTCATTGTATATGATGTTTTTAAAAATAATTCATTTGTAGCAAAAATTATAAATGGACTAGTAAAATTATTTAAAAGCCCATAAAAAATGTCTGGGGCTAAAAAAACTCATTTTAAAATCTCCTTCCATCACTCGAGATGTCTTTGTGGGCTAAAAAGCCCATTTTTTTATTATTTTTCTTTTTCTTTTGTTTTTTTCTCCCTCTTCTCTTTCTTCTTCACGCACGCAAAAATCAACCTCTTCTCTTTCTTTTTCAGTATTTGCACAACCACACCGCACAACCATTCATCTTCTTCCATCGACACCGCACAACCACACCCAAGCTCTCGCATCGCCGCGTCGACCACCTACGCAGTCACCGTCGCCTGCACGCCACGCCGCCCGTTTGCGCAGCAACCCGCGCCTCAAATCAGCGCCTCTCTTGGAATCGTCGTCAACCGGCCTTGGAACTGTCTGCTTGTGGTGGTCACGGATCTTCTAGGTAACAGGTTCACCGGACTTGCGGCTTGTGATCTCTCATATTGGAATCGCCTATTTCTGACTCGTCTCAGTGGTCCGAGTGAGTGATTTTTTATCTTCGATTTCGTTTTCATTGCTAACTCCGCCGAATGAATTTGTGCGGGAGTTTTGGTATTTGTGTTTTGTGTTTTACTTAATATTATTATATGTTTGTCTCGATTTCAGGTTGCGAATTCAGCATTTTCGATCCGAATTGACGCGCAAGAAAGCTATGAACTCAACCAAAAGGCGGTTTCTGCTCTTACTTGGATCCCCGAGGTTTGAATTCTATTTTTATTTTCAAAATGTTGAGTCGATTATCGAATCGTCGGTTGTCGTATGTCATGTAATGATGATCTGATTGGTTCTTGTCAATTTGCTTTGGTTTGGTTTGATAGAAATTTCTTGATTCTTATATATGTTGGATTTCATTTGATGAATTAGTTTGAAAGACATTTTCTATCACCTGGAAAGAATCATTCTATCACCTAGGTAGAACCAATCTATCACCTAGGCTAAAATAGATGAATGACTTCTCTTTGAAATTTTCAATTGAGCTAGACTTTCAATTCTCTATAAATCCAGTCTAGTGATAGAAATCAGTTAGTCTAGTGATAGAAATCAATTAGTCTAGTGATAGAAATCAGTTAGTCTAGTGATCGAAATCAATTAGTCTAGTGATAGAAATCAATTAGTCTAGTGGTAGAAATCTATTAGTCTAGTAATAGAAATCAATTAGTCTAGTGATAGAAATTAGTTAGTCTAGTGATAGAAATCAGTTATTCTAGTGATATAAATCAGTTAGTCTAGTGATAGAAATCAGTTATTATAGTGATAGAAATCAGTTAGTCTAGTGATAGAAATCTATTAGTCTAGTGATAGAAATCAGTTAGTCTAGTGATAGAAATCAGCTAGTCTAGTGATAGAAATCAGTTAGTTTAGTGATAGAAATCTATTAGTCTAGTGATAGAAATTTTAAATTGAGCTAGACTTTCAACTCCATAATATGCTTACTATTTTCAAATGAAAAAAAAAAAAAAAAAAAAAAAAAAACCAAAAAAGGGAATGACAGAAACATGAAAAAAGATGTAAGATTTAGTGATGTGAATTCTATCATATCTCTGTTTTGAATTTGAGTAATCAACTAAAATGAATTGAACTTTTGTGTGTTCTCCTAATACTTGTAGGTTGTGAAAAAATATAGACCAGAGGTTGCTGAAAGGACAAAGAGGCAAATTAGGTCTACAAAGAAAACATTGGAGAATGCATCAACAGAGAGGATGACAAAATTTCAAAAGGCAAACACGAAAGAAAATGACAAGAAAGATGCAAAGACAAATAAGAAAGTAAATGGCAAGAAAGAAGCAATTGAAGCTGCAATTGAGGATATTGAATATCTTGAGAAGACTTCTCCAATGAAGAACTCTAAAGAGTTATCGCCTAAGTCCCCACCACTTAGGCAATCACCAAGATTGAATGTGTTAGCTCCCTCTTTTGATTTGAAAATTAGTCAAATGAAAGATTGAAAATATGTTAACATTGTGTAGTTTGAACAATTAGTCCATTTACTTTTGAAAATCTGATTTGCTTGTAACTAGCAATTACGAAAACATTTGTTCTATCAGTTTACTTCTCTGTTATGAAATTGCTTCTTATTTCAAACATTTTGGTACTGGTTGCTAAAGTAGCAAAATGTCTTGGATATACTTCTTGTTGTCAATGACTCAGTTCATTATTGATAGAAATCTATTAAGTGTAGTGATATAAATGAATTAGTGCAGTGTTAGAAATGAATTAGTGCAATGAAATAAATTATTGCAGTGATATAAATGAATTAGTGCAGTGATATAAATAAATTATTGTAGTGATAGAAATAAATTAGTGAAATGATAGAAATAAATTAGTGCAGTGATAGAAATTTATTACTGATTGAAGCTGACAATTGCTAGTGATAGATTCTATCACTAGCAATTACTGATTTTCATTTTCTTAAACAATGTTTATGTGAAACGTACTCCGCCTGTTTGTAGAAATGACTAAATGAATGAAGCTATACAATCTATCATCATTGTTTTCATATGATTATCTCATTCTTCTGGTAATTGGGTTTTATGGTGATATCAATAGCCTCACAATTTCATATCATCATATCAGGTATTTCAAAAATGCATCACTCTGTCTAGTTTTGAAGAAGCATCAGTTGATTCAATATTTTCTAGTTGGTTGTTTGTTTGTGAGTTTAAAAAGCAGATCAACTATGATATCTCTCAAGGACTTGGTGCCACCAGCTTAGAACAATGTAAATGCAGAATTCATAGTTTTGGAGAAAGACAATGCATATTAGAATTCAAAAAAAAAAATATAGAAAATCATATCATTTCAACTGACGTAAAAACTATCATGTTGAAACTGTCATTGGGTTTCAATACAAGTTCAACAAATTGTAAGTAAGGAAATTAAATGTTGAAACTGTCATTGAGTTTCAATACAAGTTTAACAAATTGTAAGTAAAGAAATTAAACAAACTGTCATTTTAAAGTAGGAGCAAATTTACAAGTTTTACAATTATGACCAACTCGATGACAACGACTACACCTTATGTAACTTCTTGCTTCACCTATAGATGATATTCTTTGTTTGCGAGGCCTTCCAACTTGTCGTTTCATAATTGGTGGTAACGCACTAACATCAACAGCAATAGAGCTCCAACAAGGATGCTTTCCAACTGGGCGAACTAAACCTCTATAAGATGCTGTCAAAACATTTGAATAATAAAATTCAGACACAAAAGTATAAGGATTCAAATCTAGTGCACGTATAGCTGTCAAAACATGGAATTCTATCACTAGACTAATAGATTTCTATCACTAGACTAATTGATTTCTATCACTAGACTAATTGATTTCTATCACTAGACTAATAGATTTCTATCACTAACTAATTGAATTCTATCACTAGACTAACTGATTTCTATCACTAGACTAATAGATTTTTATCACTAGACTAACTGATTTCTATCACTAGACTAATAGATTTCTATCCCTAGACTAACTGATTTTTATCACTAGACTAATAGATTTCTATCATTAGACTAACTGATTTCTATCACTAGACTAACTGATTTCTATCACTAGACTAATAGATTTCTATCACTAGACTAACTGATTTTTATCAGTTATGCAGAAACATTCTATCACCCAAGCAAAAACATTCTATTACCTAAGCAGAAACATTCAATCAGTAAATTGATTCTATCACCTAGGTAGAAGCAATTGCTTACTAAAGTAGAAGCTTGTAAAACCAATAAAAATCTGCTAATATGGATCACAGATACAAAATCACAGTAGAAGCTTGTAAAACCATACATAAAACATTCTATCAATTATGCACAATCTATCGGTTATTATGCAGAAACATTCTATCACCTAGGTAGAAGCATTCTGTCACCTAGTCATAACTATTCTATCGATTTGTTATCTGTTTCGATATTGGTATTAATTTGCTTACTAGAGCAAAATTACTAGGTTTGACCTTTTGTAATTTTTAATCGAAAAGTACATTCAAAACAGATTGCGAAAGAATCATTAAGAATAAGAAGAATAAATTACAATCAATTTTGTTAGCCAATTGTTTCAATCAATAACAATTGTAATAGATTCAATCAATAAAACCATGATTAAAACAAAGTACCTTCAAAACAGAGTCAGGAAAGAATTTCAAATGAAGAATTTGTGATCGCAAGTGAGTGTGTTGAAGATCCCGATCAAAAGTTGCGAAAGAGTTGGTGATCGCAATTGTAACAGATATTTTCCGGCTTGAATAGGGAAGAATTTGTAGTTGCAATTTGTCGATTGTAACAATATGAAACGAATTTGTGCCGAATTTGTTATTGCAATTTGTGTCGATTAATTTGATATGCTAGAAGCTACAAAAGAAAACAGAGAAGGAATTTGTTATTGCAATTTGCAATGCGATTTGAAGCTGAATGTCAAAATTTGTGATTAAAATTTTACTTTCTCGATTCGCTTTCTTCAAACAAAATATTTTGGAAATTTGAAAAAGAGAAGAAAGCGAATCTGCTACAAAATATCGATCGAGAAAGCGAAAAAAATTTGAGAAAGGATTACAGTGATGAATTCCTCATAGAATACAAATTCGGTTAGAAGATTAAGATTCAGTTCAATTCAAACTGGAAATTTAGAATCAAACACTTGTACATCTTCCTAGTAGCCAAACGAAGAAATGAAAAAAAAAATGCCGCAATGCTTACCGGCTTAAGGTGATGAAGAGAGAGCGATTTTCGTCGATATTTTGTAGCAAAAAAAAAAATCGATCGAGAAAGCGAAACAAATTTGAGAAAGCAGGTGCGATTTCAGTCGTAGCAAAATAGCGAATCAAATTTGAAAAAAGAAGGAAGCACATTGTTCAAACTCAGTGCTCGAAAACGCAGAAATGCCTCAAGGGAGTCTGATCGAGAAAGTGCTTGGAACTGACGGCGGTGGAGGTTGCCGGAGCAGACGGCGGCCGCGAAAAAAAAGAGAATTTATCGGTCTTGAGGGAGGAGGAAGAAGAAGGAAGGGCAAAGTTGAAAATTTAAAAGTATCATAGCAAAATCTGGTACGAATGAAATATTTTGGGAATTTTGCTATAAATATAATACCAAGCCAAAATCTGTCAGTAAATTTCCTTAAATTTAATATCAAAACATTTAATAGTTAAAATATAAAAGAACTAAATTATGGTTAAAAGTTAAAATATTATTTTTATCTATAAACTTTTTAATGTGCCTTTTTTATCTTCAAATAAATTAATCAATTAACTTTCCTTTTTAAAATTTATAAACATTTTAATATTTTTTTTTTTTTTGTAATTATTGAGTTAATTTTTTAAAAATATATATTATTATATCAATTTTTATTATAATTAACTTCATATTCATCATAGTATTAATTTACAAGTTTTTTTTTTAAGTTAACAAAATTCATCATAGACTTGTCCAACTTATATCATATCCACTTCAAACATTATTTTTTAGTATGTCCTCCATCATACATGCACCCCAAACACTAACTTGCAATACACTCACAATTATACCTGCACCTAAAACACCAACTTACAACTTACAGTACACTCACAATTATAGCTGCATCACAAACACCGACTTCCACTATATCTTCTATCATACCTCCACCCCAAACAATGATTTATTATATTTTTATCACTACTGCAAAACTTTTATCATATTATACCATCCTACGAAAATATTTACTTAGCAGCCAAACGCACCCTAAATAACTTTTGTTGATTTCATTCTCTCAAATTATACTAAAAACTAATCTTTTAACTATGATGGGTCAAAGTCTTCTCAATATTAAAAAAAAACCAATATATTTTCTCTACAATAATGATGACACGCTCACTGATTGATGGCTTTCATTCAATATAACAATTACGAATTTGGGTTTCAAAAAAATAACTCTAACCTTATCCATCCGGAGGGTAATTTCGTACTTTAATATTTGTCGAAAAAGAAGTTTAAATAGCAAAGAGCTTCAGTTCCCTCCCCCGCCATAGCTCTGTCCAAAGCTGCAACAATGGCGGTCACCGATTTCTTCGTCGGCGAGATCGCCACCGAGCTTCTCAAAATGATGGTACAAATTTCCACAAAATCCTGCCTCAGCAAAGCGACGGCAGCTCAAATCGCCGATTCCATTCGGCAGATTCTGCCGATCATCGAAGAAATCAAGTACTCGGGGGTCGAATTACCCGCCCATCGCCAATTTCAGTTGGATCGGTTCAGCGAGACGCTCCGGAGAGGCATCGAGATCTCCGAGAAGGCGCTGCAATGCGGCCGATTGAACATTTACAGAAACTTGCGCCTGGCGAGGAAGATGGAAAAGCTGGAAAAGGAGATTTGCCGGTTCATCAACGGCACGATGCAGGCGCACATACTCGCCGACGTGCACCACATGAGATTCGACACCACGGAGCGGTTTGACCGGCTCGAGGGAGGTTGGCTGGAGCGGCGGCTCGATTCGATGAAGATTAGGGCAGACGGGACCGGAGAGGGGGGGTGGTGGGTGGAGGAGGCGTTTAAGAAGGCGGAGGAGGATGGGATTAGCGAGACGAATTTGGTGAATATTGGAATTGGATTGCGCGTTGGGAAGAAGAAATTGAAGGAACTGGTTATTGGAAGAGGCGATTTGACGGCGGTTGGGGTTACTGGAATTGGGGGTTCGGGGAAGACGACCTTGGCTAAGGAATTCTGCAAAGATCCTGAAGTTCGAAGTGAGTTTTCTCTGCTTTTATGTGGATGTTTTGAATAATTCTATATCTTGTTTGATTTTCTGACTTTCAACATGGGTTCTTTTTGTTGTTTTTTTTTTTGCCCCTTTTCTCTTGTTTTGTGTGAATGTTTCAAAGCTAAGTAGTTGTTATCTGACCGAATGGTTCGGTGACACGATTTGTTATCTGGTTTGATGTTAATCCATTTTCAGTTCGATCCTTGAAATCGGTATTTGTAATCCACTTTTTCCAATTTGTACTAGAAAAAAAAAAAAAAAAAAGTAGTTATCTGTTTGATTTTCTGACTTTCAACTTGGGTTCTTTTTTGTTGTTTTTTTGCTCCTTTTTCTCTTGCTTTGTGTGTATGTTTCAAAAATTTGTTTCAAAGCTAGTAGTTACTACTATATCTGTTTGGTGTTCTGACTTTCAAGCAAAAGGGGTAATTTATTGTTATTGAAGTTGAATAGCCGTTAGAGCTTCCCTTGGATACTGTAGCTTTAAAGTTCTTTTTGTAGTGAATAATTATACAAAGTGTTGGTTTCTTTTTGTTCGGATTGTCGGATTCTAACTGTTGCCACCTTTATAGGTTACTTCAAAGAGAGAATTTTGTTCTTGACGGTTTCACAGTCCCCTGATGTGGAGCAACTGAGGAGAACAATCTGGGGATATGTTATGGGTAGCGAAAGTTTCGCCTCTTATGATCCGATTTCTCACGGTAGGCCTGCAAATTTAGCTCTCTTGGTTCTGGATGATGTGTGGTCAATCTCAGTTCTAGAAAATCTCATTCCAAATATATCTGGCTGCAAAACCCTTGTGGTTTCACGATTCAAATTCCCTGAAGTTCTTAGAGAAACTTATGAAGTGGAGTTATTGAGGGAAAATGAAGCAATTGCTCTGTTTTGCCACTCTGCTTTCGGACAACGATCGGTTCCTTTGTCTGCTAATCACAGCTTGGTCAAACAGGTAAGGAAACAATAAACATTCCTTCTGTTGGATTAGACTCATGCTGATTATCTTCAGAACTTCCATTTTTTTTGTTTTATTTCACTCATTTGTTAGCAAATTTGCTTTCAAGGTTGTAAACGAGTGTAAATGCCTGCCTCTTGCCCTTAAAGTCATAGGAGCGTCTCTCAGAGGACAGAGCGAGATGTTCTGGAATAGCGCAAAGATCAGGCTATCGCGAGGCGAGCCTATTTGTGAGTCTCATGAGAACAGATTGCTTCGTAGAATGGCTATCAGTATCGAATGCCTCTCGAGTAAAGTGAGAGAATGCTTCCTCGATTTGGGATGCTTTCCCGAAGACAGAAAGATTCCTCTTGATATTCTCATCAATGTTTGGAAGGAGTTGCATGATCTTGATGATGAAGAAGCTCTTGCTGTCCTTTTCGAGTTATCTCAGAAGAATCTCCTGACCCTGGTGAAAGATGCACGGTATGGACGTTATATTACTTATTTAAGTAATTGTTGTACAGATCAAGATATGTCGGCTGAATGCTTGATTCGTTGATATGCAGCGGCGGTGACATTTACAGCAGTTATTATGAGATGTATGTTACTCAACACGATGTCTTGAGGGACATTGCTCTTCATTTCAGTAGCCGGGAGAACATAAATGATCGCAAGCGATTGCTGATGCCAAAAACTGAAATGGAACTTCCAAAAGAATGGTTAAGGAAATTAGATCAGCCATTCAATGCAAAACTGGTTTCAATTCACACAGGTAGATTTCTTTCTCTTGAAGAAAGATAGACTTGTAAAGATGAGCATCCTATAAATCTTTTAAGCCAAAGAATTACTAAGTCGAGTTAACGAGAGAGACGACACTTTTATGATTATAAGCTTTTTATGCTATGTTCTTGAAAAGTTTAAGCTCATCTTCATTACGCAATGACATAGGTGAAATGAAAGAAATGGATTGGACGCAAATGATATTTCCCGAGGCCGAAGTGTTGATTCTAAACTTCTCCTCGAGTGAATTCTTCTTGCCGCCTTTCCTTTGCAACATGCCAAAGCTGAGAACACTGGTTGTGCTAAATAACAATGCAACACATGCAACTCTCAGCAATTTTGTAGTTTTTTCTAGTTTGATAAACTTGAGAAGCATCTGGCTGGAAAAAGTTTCCATCACCCATTTATTAGATGCTTGCGTCCCATTGAAACATCTGAGGAAGATATCTCTCGTCTTCTGCAAGATCAACGACAGCCTCAACGAGTCAATGGTAAACGTATCCCAGATCTTCCCGTACCTTTCGGAACTCAAAATCGATCACTGCAATGACTTAGTTAAGCTACCTTCAAGCATTTGTGAGATGCAAAATCTCAAGTGTCTTAGTGTCACAAACTGTCATAGTCTAAGCCAACTGCCTGCCAACTTTTGGAAGCTGAAAAATGTACAAATCTTGAGGCTTTTTGCTTGCCCACATCTCACAACTCTTCCACCAGGCATTTGTGAACTCTCTTGTCTAAAGTACATTGACATCTCACAATGTGTTAACTTGATCAGCCTTCCTGAAGAAATTGGTAAGCTGACAAACCTAGAGAAAATTGACATGAGAGAATGCTCACAGATCAGGAGACTACCCAGATCAGTCGTGTCCATGCAATCTCTACGCCACATAATCTGCGAAGAAGACGTATCGTGGCTTTGGGAGGATTTGAAGAATCACATGCCTAATCTGTACATTCAAGTTGCCGAAAAATGCTTCGATCTCGACTGGCTCAACGATTGATTGTAAGCTTTTTGTTATTGATTTTCATTTTTCTATGTTCACGACTTTTCCTAATCCATAAGTAATTAGTATGATTATTCAGGTTTCAAATTTCCAGCTCTTTTATGATTCACTCTTTCTATAACTAGTTTTGCTTGGGAAGAAATATCTGATCCATCCTATGAGTAGAACTTGATAAATTAAGATTATTGATGAAATTTAGTCAAAAATGAAAGCAGATATGAATGGAATAAAGATTTCACTCCATAGAAGTTGCTAAGAAACTAAGTAGATAAATAGTTTAGTCCATGGCAGCTTCTAGGAAATTCCCCAAAAGATTTTTGAAATCATTGCAGCCAATGAGGAATTGGAAGTTATATAAATGTCATCTTCAATCATTTCCCACAGTCATTTTGATGAACACAGAGCAGAGCCCCACCATCATGATTTCTTTCATTTCCTTTTCACTGATTTACAGGCAGGGCTGCCTCTATGCTTTGTATTTATCTGTTTGTTGTCTATGAGAGGAATCTTGAAGCCTTGGAAAGTAGGGGTGGGGTTGGGTTGAGGTGATTTTCAACCCAATCCAAAAATTTGGGTTGGTCAATTCTCCAACCCAACCCAACCCAATTAAAGACACAACCC
>JBBMEF010000023.1:2634401-2648037 GCA_037832685.1 Sicyos baderoa
TGGATATAAAACATATATTTTTTTAAACCTAAATATAGATATTGAGTTAAAATTAAAATAAGTAATAAAATATATATGGATTAAACATATTTACTAAATGAAAAGTACATCTAAAAAAAATGAAAAATAGAAACTCAGCTTTACTTAATCCCTCCATCAAACAACAGTCAGCTTTACTTAATCCAGCTTAACTTAATCTCTGCACTAAACACAGATTAACTTAATTCCCAGACTAACTTAATACCTATTAACTTAATCTTAATCTCTCTACCAAACATGTCTAAAGTATTTTCCACGTGTAAAGTAAAACTTCAAAGTAAATTTGTTGTGCCAGGCTGGCTGTAGTGGCAGATTCGTAATACTGTAGAAAAAGTAGGGAGAAACGAGTAAATACGGTACGAGAGATAAGGCGAGAACAAGGAAGATTTAAAATTTCGCGCCAGCCACGTGAGTGCCACGCGGGGCGTTACGGCCGACCCGCCCGTCCCATAATATAGAAAGATGGAGCGTAATAAATACTCAATTAAAATATTATTTCAATAATAAATATTAAATTAAAATATTATTTGCACCCCCATACTACTCTAATTCAAATTAGTTTTTGACCGAAAAGATCAATGGCATAATAGTTTTATTGTTTAGTCGTAAATCAAATTAACACCAATTTAAAGTTGGTATTATAATTTCCCTCTCCCAATTGTACTAAAAAAAAAATTGTATTTTCTAAGTCCAAAATTGTTAGTTAACTCTCATATTATTTGATAGTATTGTGCCATTTATGTAAGATTTATTGGTCTCCATTCTCCCAATTTATATTCGAAACACAAAAAAATAAGAATTTTACCCACATATAGGAAAAAAAAACAATAAAAAAATATCATTATAAAAAATAATAATTATGTATGTAGCAAAAGATATGGATCTTGTAAAATAGCCAAAATGTCTACTTTCCATCGGTTCCATTATTTCATCAATATCAACAAGAATATAAGTTTACTAACACAATAATTAATAAGTCCTAAATTTGAATTTCCGCACTTTAATTTTGTTGAATTAAAAATATTTTAGCCCCTTTATTATCTTAGTTTACTTTTTCTATTTTTCTATTTGCTATTTACTATTTTAATTTGTGTAGCTTAGAATGTTTAATTTTAATTAATGTACTCTATGTTTTCAAAAAAAAAATTAATATACTCTAAATAAATTTAAAATGAGTCCCAATGTAAAATTAAATTTAATCGAAGTTGATTTAAAATAATAATTTTAACATAAAAATGACAACTTCAAATATAGATGATTAATGATGTTAAAAAAAAATAGATGATTAATTTTTTTTTCTGTATAAAAAAATAACCAAAATATTACTACTTTAAAAAAAAAAAAAGCATCGATGTATAATGAAAAATAAGAAATCGTGAGTTTGAAACTGTAATAAATTATTATTTAAAATATATATAAAAAGAGGGGTTTAAATATTAAAAATAATGGCACCGACCTAGTGGGTCATCTGGAAATCTGGCAAAATGTGGAGGCTTTTTAGCGAATTAAAAAAGTGTTTTTATTATTGTGTGTCACGTGAGTCAGAGTCTGTCACGTGGGTCAGAATTCAGATCACTAGAAGTCTAATTTGACGTGGCAGAATCCTGCGCTTTGGCAGCTTCTCATTTCAACGGTAACATCTTATAGGGGTGAACATGGGTTGGGTTGGGTTGATTCAACTCAACCCAAAAATTTGGGTTGGTCAATTCTCCAACTCAACTCAACCCAATTAAAGACCCAACTCAACCCTTCATTTTTTGGTTGGATTGGGTTGCGTTATCGGGTTCATAATTTACAACTAAGCTAAAATTTAAAAAAGCTCACCATGATAAGTAATGTACTCAATAAACAATTTCTAACGCCTCTTTTTCGATTCCTAGAAATTTAGAACTAATATTAGCATGAGTATACTCTTATTACTAATGCAAAATTCAAGTTTACCTAACTTCAAAATCTTATCAATATGTTTAAAAAATATTAAAAAAAATAAGTCTAACAATAATAATTAAATAATATAAATATGCAACATATAATATAACTAATTAAATAACATAATAATTATGTTATGGGAAAATATATATTTTTTAAAACTAAATATGAAATTCGGGTTGGTCGGGTTGGGTTTGGTTGATTTAGGTCAACCCTTGACCCAACCCAACCCGAAAATTTGGGTTGAGTTGGTTCGAGTTTCTCGGGTTGTCGGGTTAGTGTACACCCCTAACATCTCATTCATTTTTGGTTCTTACTTTCTATTTCCCATTTATAATGCAATTACTTAAGCTTCATTTATTAGTAAGCATAGATTAGGTAGGTGCATTTTAAGGTGAGTTTGGGCCACAAGAATAAATGCGAGAATGGAGATGGAAATGATTGAGCGATCGAAAAAGAGAGTAGGCATGGTCAAGCATGATCTAAATATTAATATCTACACATGTGGCTTAATATGAGCTTCAAACTCTCTTTTTTCCTTTTAACTTTTTGGATTTAAAATAAAGTAAAATGTGGTGTATCTCGATGGGTATTATTATTTAGGTCATACTCGAGCATGACATATTTCTCGATCGAAAATTATTCTCACTCATAATTATGCTTTCCGAAAATTACTTTTTTCATCATCTTTCTAACTATTTTTATTCTCTTCCCAATAACTTTTCATAATCACATAACTATTTTTCATTTTCACATTTTATTTTTTCCATAATCATTCCCATTATCTTAAAGACAAATAATCATTCTCTTCATATTAAACATAAATAATCAATCTACCTCATAATCATTCTCTTTCATTTTCTCCCTCCAATTCTCATCCCCTTGGATCAATATCATTTCTCTTCTCCCAAACACATCATTGAAGGTTTGATTTTTTTTTTCTATTGAAGTGAGTAGCAGTCTAGAAACAAATGAATATTCTAACCAATCTCCATTACCCAACTCAAACCATAAAGTTGAATTATAACTTTTTGTAGAATAATTATAATTTAGTTAGTCAATTTTTTGCTAGTATTATATATGTATAAGATTAATTAATAAGATAGACGTTAACTAACATATTAGTAAGAACCATACACTAATATAACTTACACTTAAGTGCAATAACATGCATGTTGTCTTATTTATTTATTCATTTATTTTACATATTATGAGTTATAAGTTGAGTAAAGTGTTAACCCAATCCAAAATTTTAACAAAATTCAACTAAAAAATATATGAATTAAGTTAAATTGAATTGCTCTAATATACAAGACTGGATTATTTGTACATTAACCGAGTTTGAAAATTTAGGTTAGTCTAAATATTTTCCTCACTCAAACCATATTCACTCTTAGTTGCGATGGCCAACGATCTCAAAGTAAGAAGGTGATTTTGTAAATTCATGTCTTGCACACATTTTTATTCACCTCTCTTATTCTCCACCTTCCTTTCCCACACATTAATATATTGTTTATATTATTATTATTATTATTATTATTAGGTTTAAATGCTCAATTATGGGAGAAAAAAAACATTTTTGTGTACCATCCTGTGGATTTTGAAAGGTTCAATGGTCGCCTCAAAGCTAGCTTCTTCAACAGCACAATTGACATAGTGGTGATTGATTAATTTCAGGGCGATCCAAGCACATTCTCCCCATCTGAGGCCTGTCGCCATGTAGTGCAACGCCGCCAATGCAGGTCAAGAAGCGATCCTATTTGCAGGTCCTTATCTGACTACATTTCGTACTAGCGATGTCGAGGCAGCTCTCTCGGTGTTGGGAGCCGAAGCATTTGATGACAAGGATCCCCAAGAGGCAGGCCAGATTTCAAGTTTCTTCAACTGGTTCATTTTCAGCCTGGTCGTGGAAGCCATCTTCGCTGTAACTTTCATCGATTCGGTGAGTTCTTACAAGGGCTGGCAATGGGTATAGGATGGTGAACTCAGGTAACTTTTGTTGCTACACTGAACTCGGATCTGTATAATCCAAACTCTGTGTTCTGTGTTTCTAATAAAAATGGCTTTGAGTTTTCCTAGATTATTGCACTGAGTTGCAGTTCTTAGAGATGCTGATGTCGAAAAACTTTGGACCAGAGTTTAAGCAGGAGCATCTAAAGTTGAAGAACAAAGCTATACATTTCAATGCTTCCAATTATACTCAGTTCTTAAATACATGCTTGACTCAACTGCAGACTTGTACAATCCAACAGGACATGGCCATGGATTCGAGTTTTTCGGGCTTTCATGTGCCCACCCCCATCAAGTCCAGTGATCCATCTACTCTTCAAGCTGTTTTCATCTCACTATATGATATGTTTTCGTCCCAATTGCCCGGAGAATCACGGGATTTCCACCAGGAATTCGACACTTCTAAGGTGTTGGGCTAGAACGGATTCGTAGAAACCATCTACTGATATCTTCACTCTGATTGGACTGCTGGAGTTTTTTTTACGAAGAGAGTTCGACTTACATGATGAAATCTTGGTGCTCATTGGCAATGGAATACTTCACAAGCTCAGTGGAGGTGGAGGTGACAAGGTAAGTAGTGGCTGACTGGCTAGTAATAACCTGAACAGAGAACATCTAACCTATTTCTACTGGCTACTGTCACTGCTAAATGTTATAAGCTTCGGCGTCTACGTAGCGTGTACAAGCAGTGGAAGTGATCAAGCCAGTTGGTGAAGTAAGGCCGCATATGACAGCGTGTAAGGATGCCGGGTTTTTCCTAGATACAAGATGACTAAAGTTTGACAGTGCATGAATGTAATGGGAGTTTTACATGCTTTGAGAATTAATGCAGATGTGGATAATGCATATACACAGACCCCAGAACATTTTTTCCATCATCAAAAACCAACCAAAGAACTAGGGAAGCAGCAAAATCCAATATAATCTAAACCATATATGCAAATGTGCATATACACAAACTAGTTACATCTCTGTATGATTGTTCTCTACATCCATAACTAAAGAGTATATGATGCTTCTATTGCTTTATTAACTACCACAAATAGCATAATACAATTTTTTTTTTGTTCATTTACAATGTTATCCACCAAATATAAACAAGGAAGCTGAGCAAGTAAGAGATATTACCTTCATCTGTGAAAAAAAGAATCTTGAAGAAAACTTTCTGACTACCATTTGACATCCAGTGTTAGAGCTTCAGGAGAAACAAGAAGAGATGGAAACTTGGTGAAGGATATATTTGGCAGTAGATTTCTCCAATCAGTTGAATCTGCCATGATCAAAGGCTTCAACTTCTTGACTACAAGAGGCTTCAACCTCACTGCATCGAGCCTAGCCATTACGACAAATGATGCACGCTCAACCATAGGCTTAGTTCTCCACTCTGCCAATCTAGCATTGCGACTACTATTTGTTCCGTTAGTACTTTCAAGTTCTAGCTGAAAACGAACGACAACAGATGCTCTCATTTTAACTTTAACAAAAGCCAGCAAACCATTTTGAAGGATCCTAGTACTCAGGGAACGTTGAAGAACACTTTCCAGTATATTAAGCCGTATTTTTAAGGAATCGAGTACAGGAGAATTCTCTGTGTAAGTATTCCTACCATAGCACTTGTCTGGCAACAACTCAATTGAATCCTTAGAAAGGAAGCTAGTTCTTATATAATCATCTGGATTTCGTGTCCTATATGCAGATACTTTTGCAGAGCCATGTATGCGTAGAGGAAGCAAAGGTGAGCAAAATGGAAGCCAAAAAGGGTAAATCCTGGTTTTTCCATAGCTCGTTCTGGTTTTGTTCAGCAGCGTGGCAAGATTAGACGAATAAAACAAGGACACCTCCTCAGCTTCACTAACTTCTACTGTTATGCCTTCTCCCACCAGAATTCGTTTAAGATCAACATGAGTAGCATTCTTCTGAGTCAAAATACAGATAATTAATAATGGCACCAATCAATTAACTCCCAAAATAGAAAGACTATTGATGCAGCGAGCAAGCCAATTAAGGACAAATCGTAAACAAAAAAATCAACTAAACTCTCAGTTCCTAGTCAAAATTGATAACAAATTGTAGACAACACCATTTGACTTTTGTTTTCTTTTGGAAACCAGGAAATCGGAGTTTTGCTCCACTATACCCAGGTAAGAACGCCCATGATCTCATCCTTAAACCAAACACCGGAAAACATCGAAGAAATATAGACAAGAGGTGTCTACAAATTAATGAAATTAATATCACAAGTGAGCTTCGAACATAGGACCTTGAGGGTAGCACACCTTCACTCCTCTCAAAGCCCAAGCCTACAAAATATTTGACTTTGTAAAAGTGGATAAAATTGTTTCTAGTACTATATAATATCTACAAATTAAATTCATACAACTTAGGCAGCTTGCTATAGAAAACAACATCCAAACAAAAATTGAAGTTCAACCCACGCGAATTTGCTACTACAATCTACATCTGCTTGCAACCATCATGGAGTGGCTAAATTAGTCAAAAAGGTTCTTGGGTTCAATCCATGGAGCCACCTACCTAGGAATTTCCTACGAGTTTCTTTGACAACCAAATGTTGTAGGCTCAGCCAGTTTGTCCCATGACATTAGTCGAGGTGCACGCAAGCTGGCCCGGACAGTCACCAATATCAAAAAAAAAAATCTATATCTGCTTGCAGATGGAGGAGATGAAAAAAATTGAAGCAAGAGAAGAGAGCATACAGGTAAGGACAGTGAAAGTGGAGCATCCCCTTCAACCATCAAATCAAAAGGACCTGCAATTTTGAACGACCCAATGGAAGCCATTGAACCGATGCCATTAATCAAAGAATCGAAGCTAGTCCCATTACCATAACTCGGCTCTTTCCACGGCGATACCTCGTCGGCAAATTTCGCCAGCAGCTGAGTTTTCCCTAATCGGAGACGAATTTCATAGCTCTCCGCGCTTCTGAATCTCACACTCCCAACATCCAGCTTCAATATTCTCATTTCGTTCAAATTCCATTCCTGCTTCGCCGCTATTTCCTTCAAAACATCCTAATCGAAAGAACAAAATTACGAAAATCGTCATGAATGTCGGACCTAGGTCAGTGTTTGGAACTCGAAATCGAGATCTCTGGAAAGAATACCTGCAAGAGATGCGCATTGTTGTTGGTGTTGGAGGTTGAATTATTCGGGGAGGAAGCAATTGATGCAGAGTTCAGAAACATAGAAGCTTGAAGTTGAAGGAGCATGAACAACAATGGCGTCCGACGATGAATCTTCATCGCCTATGGCTCGTTGAAACCGATCAGCGCCGATCCAAACTGATTTGATATTCCCAATTTCTCTTTCTCTCTCTCTCTCCTTCCTTCGGTGTCTTTGGGAATTATGAACTAGAGACTATAATTTTCCTCTCTCCGATTAAAATGAACTTAAATTAATTTCTTTCTTAAATTAGTTTAAACAAAGTTAGATTTTTTTTTTAGAAGCACAAACTTAGATTTTAGTCATCTAAAAATAGTGTGAGTTAAAATGTTTTATTCACACAAAAAAATTGATCATATTTTTATTTTTAGTAATTGAGAGTTAATTTGTTTTTTTTTTTTTTTTTTTTTTTTTTTTTTTTTTGTAGATCTTGCCCGCGCAAAATGAACATACTTTCTACTAGTATATTAATGATGATGATCACGAAATATGTAGTTCGAATCCCTCAATTCTTACCTAATAAAAAAACTGCTAATGCAAATTTCAAATATAAGCCATTACATAACGAGCTGAAAATAAATAATTATTCTTCAAAATGAATCCTTCCAAGTTCCAATATTTCAATTAGTTAAAATTTCATAAAAATATAAATCACTATCCACATATTAAAAAAAAGCAACATTTTGCAATACAAAGATAAATCACTCTCCACATATTAGAACAGCATTCTGCAATATATACACACAAAACCGATGTTCTTCACAATTATATACATTTTGGTGATAAATAAATAGGAAAATGAAACTTAAGAAAGCAATAAAGAAACGCCCTCATCTTCTCCTATGAATCTTTTCCCAGACCAATATTGTGGATGAGTTCTCATTAAATGAGATCAAAATACAACCGTGGCTACAGTTATAAAAATTTAGAGATGAATGTAATTCCCATCCAGAGTTCTTCTACTTCGGCCCTCAGGACTTGGCCAAAACAAAATTGGATGCGTAATTTTCGAATCAACAACAAGAATCAAGAGATATAACAGATTCAGTCTCTGCCAAAAAATAGTAGACGTTGAGGCATCAAGAAACTACCACATCTTTGCCTGCACTTTGATCACTCGTGGTATCAGAAACTTTCGACGGTGGCCAGTATCGGAATACCGATCTACCAACGATGTTTTCGACAGGAAGTGGACCCCTGGAAAACCCAAATGAGAACACATTTAGAAGCAGTTTTATGATTCATTAATTTCGATTGTTATCTAAAGAGTTGGATGCAATATCTAGGTCGAATGAGAACAAATGTGGAGCTCCTGATAATGTACAGTTGAGGAAGAAGTAGCAAATTGAATCCAAGATAGTTGAATTACCAGTTATGAGAATCGAAACTGTTGTTGCGATTGTCTCCCATTACAAAAACATACCCGTCAGGTACTAGCTGCAAGACAAACATGACATTCAATAATTTAAGTGAACATGTTTTTACCAAATGTGTTGTTTGATCAGTAATAATCAGTAAGCAAATGGGTAGGATAAATTACCACTGGTTCCATGTTATAAGAAAGTGGCTCCAAAATAAACTTCTCATCCTGAGCATCACCATTCACCAAGAGTTTTCCATCCCGAACCTATAGAATAGAACAAAATGAGCTTGAGGAATCAGAACCTTTCATTATATATTGATATATATTCAAAAAGGGTCAGTAAGATTAAAGATTTGAACCCAGCAAAATCATTAACATAGATGAAAATCGCTAACCTCAACACAATCGCCAGCATTGGCCACAATTCTCTTTATGAATACATCACTTGAGTTATAACCAACTTCCTGCAAATGTAACCAGCATTTTAGTTGATAAATCAGCAACTTAATTAAACTTTGAGAGGGAAAGTTACATAAAATGAAAAATAGATATCTTAAACGCTACCTGCAAGATTGGAGGTGCCTTAAATATGACGATATCAGAAACGCTCGGCTTTCGAAAAAAATACGACACCTGAAAAGCAGAAGAAGAATCACTAGGTTAACGAAGAAACAAGTAACCAATTATGTCAAACCAGTTATTTATCATATTGCTCTTCCTTCTTCAACAACCATCAAACTCCTCCTTCAATTGCCCTCTCTATATGTCATTTAACTGAAAACTGAAATTCAAATATTTGAGGGCAGGGTTTATACAAAAGAAATAAAAGAAAGTAAACTCAACTCTCACAATGTACACCATCATCCTAAAAAATGTGCAGCAGAAATTCTAACCACATTTCTCCATGGTTACTCAACGCATGACAATTAAAACAGGATCCCCTTATTTCTTTTACTTGTTTTGATAATTGGCATCGGAGCTTCTCCTCACTAAATACACGAGTGACCCGGGCCACTCCCAAGGCCAAACTCGGAAAACAACCTGAAAATTTACGATGAAGCTTACTCGTGAGTTTAGAATTTGGAACCTCCAAAGAAACATACCTTGGAAATCCCAAACCTCTATAACAAGACCGCACTTGGAGACAGGATCCCCATATTTCTAAGCAAAGATAGATAAAAACTATGCTTCTTGACAACCATTTCTACAATAAACACATACCCACACAATATAGGAAAACAGAGCATCTGAACAATTATTTCAAATAGAGGATTTGATCAAGGAAACAAAATCTACAAATAATTTTGAACATTTCCATATCAACTCAAACATATAATTACCAACCCATAGCCATAGCGATCATTCTCATCTAGTTATATCAGATATTTAAACCAAAAATTTCAGTACAAGAACATTGTCTGACCTTTTCAGCCAAGATGCGATCGCCAACATCTAGAGTGGGATACATTGATGAAGAAGGAATAGACCTTGGCTCAGCCAAGAATGAGCGAAAAAGAACACCTACAGTCAATGCCGTAAAGATCGCCTTCACATCGTCCGAACGGTTATTCAAGAACCGCGATATCCAGCCGCTCTTCTTGGGCGGCTCGGTCACGCCCTCGTCCATGACACAGTCAAAAACTCCATAGCTTTCTATTTCACCAGCTTCCGAGCCTGGAATCGATTCATTACAGGGAAGCCACCTAGATCCCTGCAAATACGGGATAATCGAAGCAGCTTTGAAGGAAGAAACCCCAAATACGCCCATAGCCATTGGCGAAGAAGCGGAAGTAACCATGGTTGATTTCATAATCGAGATCAAACCTAGAACAAGGGGGCTTCTACAGTTATCACCAACAATTTCTCCGGCGAGAGCGCTAAACGAAGACGCTGAATTCTTAACCCAACATCTCGAATTGGACGGGCGGACGTCGGAATGAAAATTACGCACCGAATCGGAAGGGGAAAATTCCGGTTTCTGATTGGAGCCGAAAATTCGAGAACGAATCCAGCATTCGTGAACGGCGCGACAATTACCAACACGAATTCCGGCAGAGGATGCAAGGTTTTGGGCGACATAGCCCGAGAAGGAGAAGGTAACCCTAATAGCCATGTATCTGGAAAAAGCCGATCAAAATTCAAAGAAAAGAGCCTTCACGGACTAGTAACGTACAAGAACGAAGGGATATAAGCCGATTGCCGCCATTTATGCCGGAAAAACAAGGGAGGCGGCGGCGGCGGCGGAGAGGAAGAATTGAAAGCGGCGGCTGAACTGGGAGACAGTATTTGAAGCAATTAGGTGATTGAAAAGGCGGAAACCGGCGAGCTGGTGATCGGATCTGATGAACGGCGTATTTTGCCGGCCACTTTCTCTGAGAGAAGCGGCGCGAGGATTCTCCAGAGGGATTGTGGGAGCACTGAAAATCACGCAAATGCTTTAATTCGGTTATGAAGACGATGGACCTTTTACAAATTTAGCCTTTCCTATGTGCTTTATTTACGACATTGCCACTATTATATTATTAAAGTTATTGAGGAGAAAAAAAGGAAATTGATATTAAATACTATAGGGGTTTGGTCAGGAATTGAGAGGATTTAAAATGACTATTTGATAAGTGAGAATTTTTGTAATTATTAAAAATAATTTTTCATTCTTACTCCTAAAACTAACCTTTATTTTTAATTATTTATTTAAAGTACACATTAAATAAGTTAATGTCTCTAATTCATTTATACAAAAATATATTTAAATTAAGTTTTGGCTTGAGAGCAAAATATTGATTATCGAAAATTCTTGATCATGATATTAAACTTAATTACCATCAAATAATAAAACTATCATTATAATTAAAAAAAAAAGTTAAAATATAAAATTTACAAGACTAACAACAAAAAATCTATCTAACATGGCGAAAATGGATGCTTCATTTCCAAATTCTTACCAACAAGAAAAACAAACAAACAATGGAAACCGGATAATTTACAATGGTGGCATGGCTGTAGTTATTGGAGTAAGGAAGGGCTGTTTTAGTCTTTTCAAATGAGAGCATTTTATATGCATGTTTATTTTTTGACTTTGACTAAAAACGCAGCTCGGCAGCTTCTTGCGAACTTCGTGGACATCCAAATAATTTGGACAATTCACTCAACAAAATGACAATAATATCCTTACGCTCCATAGCTCAAAAAGAATTACAATTTAGGGCTTAATAAAAATTTAAAATAGATTTTTAAATACATGTGTAACATTTTTAAAGTTAGAAACTAAATAAATTCTATACTTTTTTAAAAAAAGTTCAATTTTTTTAAAAAAGTATATTATTATTTTTTTTCTTGACAAGTATATTGTTTTCCTAAATTACAATAAAACATTGTTTTGTTTGTAGGCTAACTTATGTGGTTGTCATTACTAAATTAGTTAATGATATAATGGTTTTATTGTTTGGTTGTAAATCATTCCAATATTCGTGCAGGCTTTTAGACCGCTGCGAAAGCGAGCCAGGGTCATAAGAGAAAAAAGTTTATGTAAACTTATGTTGTTATTTAATGTAGTTTACCTATATTTTAAAAAATTGAGCCAAATTTTTTTAAGTAACTTTTTAGAAAACATATTATTGTTTTTAAATTTAGTTAAAATTTCAAATGTGGTTCATATCAAAGAAACTCATTCTATTTAATTTTAAAGTAAAGTTAATTAAAAAAAAAACCCAAAACTAAATTATCATCCAATAGAGTCTTAATTTCTTATCATCCAGTAGGTTTGAATTCATAATTTTTTTTTTATTGTACTAAAAAATATGTAATTTTGAAAGAATAGTTTATTGGTAAGTTTTCAAATTATTTGCAAAATTTAGTTGATTAAAACAAGAATATAATAAATTAGGTTTAAGAAAAATTGTAGAGCCAAGTACTTTGACATTTATTTTTACCATATTGTTTTAATGATCTACCAAAAAAGTAAGGCTGCTTTGCTATTAAAAAAGGTGGTTTTATAGCAAAGAAGAATTTTGGTTCATCACAAAATAATGTAAGTAAAGTATAAATGTATATTTTTTGTTGTTGGAGGTTTCCAAGGTGACATAACCGCTTACGTCATCAATTTAATTGTTGGTTGAACGAGTTTTAGACGTCTTTGTCCAACAAATAAAAAAAATGTGTGTGCGAAGGTCAACCATGATTTCCCCTATCTTAAATGCTAAGTTTATTTTTTTATAAGGAAAAAAAAATATAAATGGGTGAGAGAGATTATAGTCGAATTGATTATGATGAACGAAAGAGTAGTGATAAGCGATAGATTATTATAGATGATGTTTGAGAGAAAGATTACAATAACAGAAGTTATGATAAACCGTATTTGAAGAACTAGTTATTGTAACAAAGATAATATATATAAAGTTTAGATAAACGGGCACGCGATTAGATAAATGCCTACTACAATAAATGGTGGGGATAATATGAGTTAGGTTATTTTAACTAACTCGGTTGTTTACATAAACGGCACTACAAGAAAAATGGTCTTTGCCGACGAAAGAATATTGCGTCGCTATATAGAGTCTATGCTGACGGAAGTGATTTCCGTCAGCTTTGAGTACACTTGTGCTTACGGAAATGTAGACTCCGTCGCCTTAGATCAACCTATTCCGATGGAGTTATGTTTCTGTCATCGTAGATCATTTGTTTCGTCGGAATAAATTATTTATAAAAAAAAACTCTAATTAAACCATTTTGTTTTGTTGTAAATCAATTCAACACTCCTCACATGTTCGTTCCGAGAATCGATATTTGTCTCCCTCCACTTAAAAAAAGTAACCTAGATTATATATTAGAGTTTCCTAAATTTATGGAGTCATTTAACAAATATTTATTTGTGTAAAATCTAAAACAGAGCTCCCTAAAATGAAGTATGAATTTTATTTAGTTTCTTAATAAATAAAATCATTTAATTTGTAGTCCATTTATTAGGGTTTTTTTGTTAGTACATATAGGTAGGGACCAACAAACCTACATAGTAATTGTCTTTTCTATTTCTCTATTTTAAAATAAAAGAAAGAAAGGATCGACAAATTGGACTAAATCATATTTTCTTTATTAATATAACGAAAAGTTTGAGTAGAGA
>JBBMEF010000023.1:2658751-2671901 GCA_037832685.1 Sicyos baderoa
GCTTATACTACTCTCACCCTTTGCTCCACTCTCTAAAAGAGAATACAAAAGGAATTTAACTAGAGTCAGTACACCAAACTTAAAGTGCTTCTGACTGGAATGCTTTGAAACCAAAGTCTTATGCTCCTTTTATAGTGCTTGGAGCACACCACTATCGTGCATCTTTTCGATGTGGGACAAATCCACTTCTAATATTTTGCCAAAACCCAACATATACAGTTATGAATTAAGTGGTCACAAATTTGATTCAATTTAACTTCACAATACTAAAAAAAAAAAGATGATGTGTTGACTTATTTAATTGATTATAATTTAATTCAATTATAATAATATTTTATAGGTAAGATTTATGGATTGAGGGTCGATGGTGCAGTTGGTTATCTTGTTTGATGTTAATCTATTTCAACTTCATAGTCACCAATTCGATACCAAAAATTTGTACCTGACTCTCATATAAAAAGAACAAAAAAAAAAAAAACAGAAAACCTCATTTTTTTCACCATTCCGCCACGATTGCGTGACAGTGGATAAGTAAAAATAGCGGGTATTGTAATTGACCCGAGACCCGAATGGTAGAAGAATCCGGGTTCGCACGCGCTCTGCCTCTTCTGCACGTGTCAGGGGCCTCAGGGCTCAATATTCTCTCCTTTCTAAAACTTCCTACAGATGAATAAGACAAAAGTTTTTTTTTTTTTTTTTTAAATATAAATTGAGGGAGGAAGATTACAATACTGACCGTGGAATAACATACAAAGTAAAGATGTACATCTTCTGAATTTGGCTGATTTAGATAAAAAAAAAAAACTTAAGATTTTACATTTATAGTTAAAAAACACCATTAATAACACTTATTTCAAAATAATTCGTATACAACATAAAAATGGAGTGATCACGATAAAATGACTAAAATATTCATGCTTAAATCACTTTTTAATGATAGATTTATTAATAGTTTTCGATTAATTCCATGATAAATTTAATCATTTGGCTGACAAAAATGGTAAGATTAAAGTTTCAAATAATTGAAATCACAATCGGCTATAAACAAAATAGGTTAAGAAAAATATTATAATTATACTATGTGATATAAAGTTGTTATTCATAGCAATTTTTTTTATTAGTCTAAATTTTAAAGTTCGTTAATTCTTTATATTGGTTCAACTATAAAAACAATCCAACTTAGCTCATAAATTTTTTTAATTGAATTGAGTTATAAGTTGGATTTATTTCTGTTTCCTATATATATATATATATATATATAAATAATATGACATGGTATTATATCAAAAACTTAAGTTGCCACCAACACAATGCAAATAAATTTAGAAACTACTACCCAAATCAACTTTTGTGATTTCAGCTGCTTTAAATATAATTTTTTCATACCCATTTAATGCATAATAAGATAAGTTGATGGCTATTTATATTATTTCATCTCAAAACTAATTAATAATAATTAAAGTATGTCACATATTTAATGTGACATCTTTAATAAACTTTCTGGAAATAGCCTCTCTTTAGATTGACTAGAGATTACATATCAATAATGATTGGACTAAAATCAATTATTACACTTAAAATAATTAAGCCATGTTTGATAACCATTTGTCTTTTTGTTTTTTGTTTTTGAAATTTAAGTTCATTCTCACCTAAACTTCCTACAATGTGTTCCACCCTAGCTACAATATATCTATATTTCCTTAGAAAAGTATGAGAACGCCAACCAACTTAAAAAAAAAATAATAACTTTCAAAAGTTTGTTTTTATTTTTAAAAGTGGTTAGTATTCTCTTACTTTCTTAAGAAAATATGAATATATAGTAGGAAGTTTTAAACACATTATAGGAAATTTGAGTGAGAACAAACTTAAATTTCAAAAACAAAAAACACAAAATAAAAAAACAAATGGTTATCAAACGAGATCTTAACTATCATGAATTGACTCAAGTGATCAAAAAGAGTTTAAAAGTGCCTAAAGTGATGAGTTCAATCTACAATGATCATCTACTTAAAAATCAATTTTCCTTGACATTTAAATATTATAGAGTCAAGCGGTATGTCTCGTGACATCAGTCGAGGTGCCCGTACAGTTGGAGGCTTAAATTAGTTATGTTAGGATGGCGCGTAGCAGCAATATTGAGGTGTGAAAACAAACAAGCATAATCATACAAATTCCCCACTCTTTCCGCTTCGACCCATCAAAATCAATCCCTCCATTAACTCCCACACACTTTCACTCACTTCCACCGCAATCATCTTCTCCGATGGACAACCGCCCGGAGACGCCGGAGCTCATTTCCATTCCGGCGACCCCCCCGGTTTCCACGCCGGAGATTCGCTCCACGGCGCGGACTCCGGCCTCGTTTTTGAGCCCCATCGGGACTCCCATGAAAAGGGTGCTGATTAACTTGAAGGGTTACTTGGAGGAAGTCGGCCATCTCACCAAGCTCAATCCTCAGGACTCTTGGCTTCCCATTACCGAGTCTCGTAATGGCAATGCTCATTATGCTGCGTTTCATAACCTCAATGCTGGCATTGGCTTCCAGGCTCTGCTTTTGCCCGTCGCCTTCGCCTTCCTCGGCTGGTACTTGCACCCTTTAACTTATCCGCTTAAGCTTTTCAGTTTATTAATTACGGTCTAGTAGACAAGAAGGGTCTTAAGTATTTAGTACGAATTTCCTTAACATTAGAATGTAAGTTCCGACCGAATGGGTCAGTGGCGCAATGGTTTCATTGTTTGGCTGTAAACCAGTTCAACACCAGTGTCACGGGTTCGATCTCTAGAATCGGTGTTTGTAATCTCCCTCCCCCAACTTGTACTCAAACAAAAAAAAAGATTGTAAGTTCTGGGTGTGTTTGTTTGGTAGAAAAGAGTGGAGTGGAAGAGTTCACTGTACTAGGATAAATTATTTAGTCGTTTGGGAATTAGTGTTAAGAGTGGTTAGAGTAGTTAACTACTCGTTTCGAGATTGGTGTTAGTTATGGTTGAGTAATTAACTACTTATTGAGGGATTGATGTTAGAAGTAGTTGATTGATAAGTTTGATGAAGGGTTTAATGTAAGATTCGATGAGTGGTTAGTAGCGATTGTTTACTACCAAATATAAACAAGAGGTTCTTGAAGAGTGGTTAACCACTCATCTTCTACAAAAAACATAGGGATATCAAAAAAATATGTTCATCTTAACATTGTACTCAATTAGGTACGAACAGTTATTATGTCTAATTTCTACTCTAATTACTTCATGACTCACCTATGCTAGCTTAGCTCAGCTGTTTTTGACAAGGAGTGTGGAAGGGAAGCATGGGAAATTTTGCTTTTGTTTTTGTTATATAAAATAAATTTTAGGTTTGCTATGGCTAAATCTTTTGTCTTCTAACATTAGGCTTACTTTTTAGAAGTTTGTAAAAAATAGATAACATAACAAATAAATTCATAGGTGGATATGGATGTGGTGTTTCGTATGCTTAATTTTTTAAAATTAAATAATAAAAATTAAATGGTTATCAAATGAAACTTTAGTTTAACTATTCAATTTTCTTTAATCGATCAGAGGATTCGATGTTGGCTGTCAAAAGCTAAGTTTTTCCCATTAATGACTAAATATATACAGAGGTCTACAGCTTGAGTATCTTGGTTTTATGATAGTTTAACCAATCTATTATATCATAAGTTTAACTTTCCATTTGAGAAGCCTACTTCTTACATGTAAAAAATTTAAATAACTCTATGATATTCCATAGCTGCAAAACAACTGTCATGGGTTGGCGTAATGGTCAAAGATGGTGTTAGGGATCTAAAAGGTCATGATTTTAATGTATGATGATCACCTATCTACAAATTAATTTCTTACGGGTTTCCTTGACAGCCAAATATTATAGGGTCAAGTAGTTTGTTCGAATAGCCGAAGTGTGTATAAACTAGTTCGAAAATTCACAGATAAAAGAAATCATGGCTACTTAATGTAGTAGGTTTCAAGATGAACTACATGTGGTTCTCCTTGTCCTACTCACCATGAATAAATGCATATTTGATTCGAAGCGGGACAAGACTTCTTGACCTTTTGCTTTTGCCCCTGTTTGTTACATTGTTACAAGCAAAATGCGACAGCTTTTTTCTTGGAGGGCCACTTCTCTTTGGATGCTTTTTAATGGATGAAGACAGAAATTTATAATCTTTCTTGGGTCCTACTCAAAATATCCCTACTTTTTCTCTTTTACTGATTGATTCACCTGCCATAATTTCAGGGTCTAAATCATTATTTGGTAAAAGAAAAGGGAAAATAAGTTTTTGTAAGGGTTAGCTTTTGAGCCCCAATATTGATTTCAATTGGGTCTTTGATGTTTTCAAACTTTCTATTGTATATTTTATGATTTGGTTACATGATGTTAGCATTTTCACATTGCATGTTGTTTTGGATGTTGGATGATAATTTATCAACTTTCTCTATACTTTACTTTACGTAAATGTGAAATGACAGTGATGTTTTTGGAAATTTAAACTAAACGATAAAGACTATAAGGAGCTAATTTCAAAATATATGAAGGTTAAAATGGTAGTTTAAGCTGTTACATGTGATGGTCCCCAAATCAAATGCTTCTTTGAGTTTCTGGGTGTAGTGAAAGAGAGAGACATAGACTTCAATTTCATAGTAGATTTGATTTGATGTAACTGTCTTTGACTTGGTATTGTCTGTTTTTTGTGTGGTGATTTTGTAGGAGCTGGGGAATACTATCACTAACCATAGCCTATTGTTGGCAACTTTATACTCTGTGGATTTTGGTTCAGCTTCATGAAGCAGTGCCAGGCAAAAGATACAACAGATATGTGGAGCTTGCTGAAGCAGCATTTGGTAAGATTTTCTTGAGAAATTATTAGGAACATCTTCCATCTCTGGTCGTTTGATACATGGTTAAAAAATGTCGTTCAATCTCCGAACCCTGCATCTTGTTGAATTATGTTATCACCAATCAACCCAAAGGCTTAATGAAGTGATGGGTTGGGGTAAATTTAGTTATATGAACTAACACTCCTCCTCACTTGTGGGTTTTGAAAATTGAGAAATGCTCCTATCCGCGGAATTCAATTTTAATTGGGGTAGAAATGAATTGGCTAATGATTTGAACACATGACTTCCCGCTCTTATACCATGTTGAATTGTGCTCTTATACTGATGGGTTGGGTTGAAGAAAATTTAATTTTGTATATGAACCAAAACATCTAATCGTTGTTGAAGCGTAATGACACATTGGTTGAAGTTTTTTGTTCTATGATTTGCAGGGGAAAGATTAGGAGTATGGCTAGCTGTGTTTCCTACTGTCTACTTATCAGCTGGAACTGCAACAGCATTGATTCTTGTTGGAGGAGAAACAATGAAACTCTTTTTCCAAATAGTCTGTGGGCCTCTTTGTGATTCAAATCTTTTAACTACTGTAGAGTGGTACCTTGTTTTTACAGCTCTCTGTATCATTCTTTCTCAATTACCAAACCTCAATTCAATTGCTGGACTTTCCCTTATCGGAGCTGTGACTGCTATCACATATTCCACCATGGTTTGGGTCCTCTCTGTTAGCCAGCAAAGGCCTCCAATGATCTCGTACGAACCACTTTCGACGCCATCGGCTTCTTCTTCTGTCTTCTCTGTCATGAATGCACTCGGAATCGTAGCCTTTGCTTTCAGAGGCCATAACTTGGTTTTGGAAATTCAGGTATGCATTTTGCATCTTTTTCTAGACTCGATATTGATGATTGAGCTGCTTTTTTGGTTGCATCTGAATAATGTTTCTTTTGATGTCTCAGGCAACAATGCCTTCAACTTTTAAGCACCCTGCTCATGTTCCCATGTGGAGAGGAGCCAAAGTTGCCTATTTTTTCATTGCAGCTTGTTTGTTTCCAGTTGCTATTGGAGGATTTTGGGCATATGGAAATCTTGTGAGTATCTTTGTTCTTGCCAATGAGCTTTGATCGTTTCGAAACTATCGTTATTCACCTTTTCGATTCGCTTCTGTTTCTCAGATGCCTTCAGGAGGAATGCTCAATGCCTTGTATGCATTTCATAGCCATGATATTCCCAGAGGGATTCTTGCCATCACTTTCCTTCTAGTAGTGTTCAATTGTTTGAGCAGCTTCCAAATATACTCGATGCCGGTTTTCGACAGCTTTGAAGCTAGCTGCACAAGTCGCACAAATCGCCCTTGCTCGATCTGGATTCGCTCTGGTTTCCGTATTTTCTATGGATTTGTCAACCTCTTCATAGGAGTAGCACTTCCTTTCCTCTCCAGTTTGGCTGGTCTGCTAGGAGGACTCACTCTTCCAGTCACATTTGCTTACCCTTGTTTCATGTGGGTGCTCATTAAAAAGCCTACAAAGTTCAGTTTCAATTGGTACTTCCACTGGATATTGGGCTGGCTTGGCATTGCTTTTAGCTTGGCTCTTTCAAGTGGAGGAATATGGAGTTTGGTGAACAGTGGACTTAAGTTGAAGTTCTTCAAACCCAGTTGATCCACAAACACCAATAGAGCAGAGCAGCAGAATATATAACAAGGATCAAACTTGGGAGTTAAATTTCTAAGCTAATGAGATCATCCTGAAGGTGTGTTCTCTCATGCTACATGGTCGAAATAATCGATACAGAAGTACCGATATTTTCGTTTATATAGTTAAGAAGTTTGTAAAATTTTATATGGAGACAGAAATTGACCTGGTATTTCATCTCTAAAGCCAAAGGGTTATTTATGAGGTTTATTGTTGATACTCTTGTTCATCCAGTGTTTTTTAAAGCTCAAGGCGTATTGAGGCACAAGAACCGGAGCACAAAAAAAGGTGCGTTTTTATAGACGTATTATGTGTAAGAATATAATAACATACATTAAGTGAGAATATTATCTTTAAAGACAAAGTGAGAACATTAAAAAAAAATATAAATACATCAAGGGTTATTAATTGTTATTTTTTTAATTTATAAAGGACAAAAAAGAAACCTTAAATGCAAGTTCAAAGGTTAGTTAAACTTATTTTTGAGTGTATGAGCATGTCTTTTATTATGCATTTCGCTTATTCGAGGCGAGACATTCAAAGTACAAGACTAGATGCTAGGCTTGTGCTTTGAACTAAGCGTAGGGAGTCTTTTAAAATAATGTTCATCTATGACAATTTACTTCCTACTTAATTTTATTCAAATCTTTTGTGTAATGATTCTTTCTTTTCTTAGTTGTTATGGTTGTTTGATATAATTAAATTTACCACAATTCACTAGCTTAAGCTTTTGACTTGATTGATGATATAACCTAATTTAACATGGTATTAGAGAGCATGTGAGAGAGGTTGATCGGTGATTTAACATAATTCAATCTTTATCACCTATTTAAATAACATTTTCAGAATCCTTATTAATTTTCTTCATACTCTGTTTTCTCACAAAATCTAACAAACAATGTTTCATAGTTTCATTTCTGATATGAAAATCTCTTGTTAGTTATAAAATGTCTTCAATCATCATAACATATGCAACACACAACAAAAACTTCTGAGCTAGAATTTGAACTTATTATTTCCATAACAAAGGACATCACACCCTAGTTTCTCTTCAACAAAGGGCCATGGTGTCCAAAGACTCCCATAATAGTTACTTATTCTAGGACCTTGGTCTAAGGAGGGCAGAGGAAGTTTCATCAGTTGATTCTCGGCTTTACGATTGCGTGAAGTGGCTGGAGCTTACGAGCAGTGAGTCCGAGCGTGTCTACCTTGTCCTCCTCCCCTCCCTTCAGCTTCCACTCGAACTCTTGAACTAGCCTTCCTATGGTTGTGCAAGCTATCAGCATTGCCTTGAGAGCACCTGCACACACCCTCTTTCCTCCTCCAAAGGCCATGGTTTTGTGCAGATCCATTGGATCATATTTCTCATCAAGAAACCTCTCTGGCTTCCATTCCTCAGGGCTTTCCCAATGTTCCTTGTCCATGTTGCACGCGTAAAGGTTCAGCGCGATCTGTTAATAAAACATCACTACCAGACATTGCATATCAAATAACATTGGTGGATTCAGGGTTTTAGAGTGGCTTGGCTTACCTCACTCCCTGCAGGAACAAAGAACCCCCCTAACTGGGTATCTTCATGCACATATCGCAATGGCACAACCGGGACTGGACTGTGCAGCCGAAGAGTTTCGTGAAACACGGCAGTCAAATATGGAAGCTGCGACAGGTTTTCTTCGGTAAGTGTTGCAGATCCACACACACTTTGTATGTGCTGATATAGATAGTCCTGTAATGTCAAAAGTTTTTAAAGAATCACTTCTGGTTTGGATGATTTTGAGAAATGAAACAGACAGCAAACAACAGAATTACCTGTCGTTTAGGATCTTTAGAAAGTTCATACATAGCCCATTCTGTTACAACCAGAGTAGTGTCCGAGGTTTCAATGATTGTCTCCCAAAGCAACATAGTTATCTGATCCTCTGTAAGTGTTTTTGCTTCAGATAACAAGAAATCAGCATAGCAATTTGTTTCCTGTTATACATCCAAGTCGAGCCAAGTTCAAACAAACAACTCTCTGAATCGAAGCAGATAAATAGTCCCAGTTCAGTTCAAGAGAACTAAAAACTACCTCCCTGGCTGCGATTCGCTTCTTGTGCTCCTCGATAAGGCTCTCCATCGTCATCTTCCTGCGAAAATCCATCCTCTTGATCTTATCCTCCACACTCCTGTTGGGAATCCATTTCAAATATGGGAAGAAATCCCTCCAGTCAACCTCGATCGCGCCTTCCATCGGATCAAGCACTAAAACTCTGAGCAGATCTTCTCTTGGCAATGTTGTACCAAGCCCATCGACATATATCAAGTCGAGATCCTTCCCAAGTGTCTGCAAATAAAACCATGATGTTAGTTAGCAATTCATCCTCCATCTTAGCTTTAGCAAAAGAACAGAATCAACAACTCACTTCTGTAAGCGCCAACCGGAAGAGTTCCGATTCGAAGATCTTTCGAAAATTAACAGATTCTGATGGAGTATGCTTCACATGAGCAAACAACTGGCTAGAAATATTCCCAATCATGGTCTCTCTCCTTTGCCTATGTCTCTTCTGAACTTGAAACAGATCAAAACCATTAGAATCAACCCAAATGAACAGAACAAAAACCAAAAAAGAAAAACAACAACCTGAGCATTAGCTCCCAAGACATTTGCTAATATATATTTCTTAACCAGCTTGTGAAAATCATTGTAATCACTCATAGCAACCATGCATTTATCAGCAGTCAAAATGGTGAGGGCTTTGCTTAGTTTTCTACTGGAAATGGAAGAGTACCTTGTCACCATAGCCTAATCAAGATCAAAACAGAGCACAGTAAGAAACAGAGGAACAATATTTCAATTCAAAGTCGAAAAGTTCGCCGGAAATTGCCGTGATATGTACCTCTTTAGCGACCTCGGCGGTGTTGAGAACAATCACAGTGGAAGCGCCGGTTTTAATCGAATAAACCGGACCGTATGTCTCGGCCCATTGAGCAAATGTTTTGTGCGGCTTCTTCTCCTTCAACTGTAACAAATTTCCCAGCAGTGGCACCCCTGGAATCGCTGCAAAAACCATCCCAAATTCAACAAAATCCACCGATGATTCAAAAACAGAGAACAAATAGTCCCAAATTCAACAAACCCAAGTGAGAATTAAAACCCAATCGATCAATTCCAATGAATGTGACATTACACTTCCTGTAACTTCATTCCTTCGATATCTCACAATGCATGACTTAGAAACGGGCTGTGGTTACCCCGGGTATATTGGAGCGGAACTCTGATGTCCCGATTAAAAAAAAAAAAAAAATCCAAAACCAGAGACAAGAAACCCATAATTACCATCCATGTCCCACCAATTTCGCCGAAAAGCCCAGTAATCAAAACGAGAATTAAAACCCAATTGACAAAATCCAGCGATGATTTCAAAAACAGAGACAAGAACCTATAAATTCAAGTAACCAACAATTTCCCACCATTTCCCCCTAAAAAACCCATTAGTCAGAATGAGAATTGAAACCCAATTGATCAATTCCAGTGATGATCCCCAATATACAAATAATCAGAAGGAGAATCAAAACCCAATAGTTCAAATTTAGCAACGCTAGAGAAATAGAGATAAGAAACCGATGATTACCCGGCACCGGCGGGAGAAGACTCGGGCGTCGCTTCCTCGAACCGCCGATAAGAAACAGAGAAAGCAAGAAAGAAACAGCACCCAGAACAACAGCCGCCGTATAAGGCGGAGCCTGGAGCGCCTGGACGAGATTCTGCACAGAACCGAGAGGATCTGTAACAATCGCCATTTTCAACTCTGGTTCAAAAAACAGAGATGTTCATAATTGCAGAAAATTTAATATTATTTATAGTGAGCAAATTAATATACCAGTAAAAGATTCTGCCCTATCCGACATGCAAAACCAGCGAATAAGGCAAACAAAAACCAACTCTGATTTGAATAAGTAAGGATAAGAATATCGTTTGTGACCAAACAATAAAATCACTAAGCTACTCGTCTCTCCGATATTGTTTTTATTTTTTAAAATTTAAGTGTACAAGAACTATTTTATTATATATATTTTTTAGTGGTGTTTGGTGTATTGGGAGTTGAAAAATGGAATCCACTAAAAGGACAAACTGAGCATCTGAAACGACCTTTGGATTAGTGATTCTCACTTATCACATTATGTCAAACTTCCAACTTAGGTCTTATCAACAATACATTACATTACAACCGGGTGGGGATTTTATTATTATTATTATTATTATTATTATTTTTTAAAATCAAATGGTCAGATTCAAAACATACTACTTTTAATTAGATAACTTTATTGCTCTCATCCCATCACTCTTTTAAATCTCCATTCCAACACATCCATTGGTGCTAGGATGGAGGTAGAGGTTTCCCCACTGGAAATTTGAGCCAGTTGAGTTTAGCATTTTAAATCTTAAATGTATTTTTTACTTCCATATATTTTGATTTCGAACGTTATAATTTTAATTTTTTTCTTTATTAAGATTTTAAGGGAAATAGTTAGGTGTTATCTATGATAGAATATCAAACAAATAAAAAAAAAAGACATAAAAAGAATACAAATATCATTTAAAATATAATTATTTAATTATTTAATTCTAAAATATTAAATTTAGACATAAATTTAAATCTAGGTAGACGATGTTTATTTTCTCTATAATAGACATTTTTCAAAAAGAAAACTTGGGAAATGTCTTATTTAGGAAACAAATTCAAAGAAATGTCTATAACTTTTTTGCATTTAAATGCATGTCCATTTGCTTATTTTAAAAAATAAACTCTAAATAATTAAATATAAAATAGATTTATATACCCTCGTACTTTAAATTCATTCATTTTTTATGCATTGTTCCTAAAATTAAAATGACATTTTGTAACAACCATTCAAAAAATAAAGGGAATTGAGATTTAAATATGAACCAAACTTCTCTACCGAATTCCAACTAATATGAACTTAAAATTTTCATTTAGACAAAATTTAAATAAAAAATGGATGAAATATAGAAATTTGAATTTAATTTTTTTTAGGTATTGTATGTACATACGTATGCAACATAGAAACCCATCCCACGTCGCCGAAACCAATACAACGGAGCATCGAAATGACACCTGACGCACCTGTGGACAACCAAAGGTCATTAAACACGAAAATCCCCCAAACCCTCTCTCCCTCGTGGGATGCTCATTCGTTGGAAGGAGATTAAACACGTGACACACATGTTGCTGCCCCTATAGACAGACGCACGACCGTACCAGTTGCAAGTCTCGTGAATGCATACCGCAGTAAATTGCGGCTTGCTAGACTTTATGGTACTAAAGTGGAAGCTTCTACTCAGTGCTAAGTTACATAGTGCTTCCTTCAAGTCGTCCTTATTGAGAAACACTGCACCTGGCCCTAACAGTGCATCTGAGTTGTACATATATGTATGCATGGTTGTTATTTCAGCTATTACGCAGTAGTCGGTATACCATCCGTTGCCAAACCCAATGAGCATCCACCGAACATCGCTATCTTCAATTAGATGTATATTGAATAGGAGATTTGGCTTATGTGGAAGGGAGAAAAGAACACACAACGAAAACAAAATGGGAAAACAAATGGAAACTGCGAATGTTTTACTCAGATAAATGGTAGCGCAAGGAGCAAAAGGAATTTGTGAGATGAAAATGGGTGTTACATGGTTGATTTATGCCTAAATTCATGAGATATTTAGTTTTTGGAGATATTAATATTATTTTTAAAATTGTTATAAAATAGTGGAAGTTATTTTCTCCTTAATTCATGAAAAGTTAGAGTCAAACAAATAATTTTCAAAATTTAAATTGTTTTTAAATTTTTAAGGAGAAAATGTAATAAGGGTAAAATAAGAAAAATTAATTTATCTCACTTCAAAATATTTGAGTTTAAATATGCATTTAAATTCTAAAAATACAATCTCTAGAATTATTTTCTAAAATGAGATATTTAATACCATTTCCCTTTCTGAAGACACATTGTTGTTTTGGGGTTGGGCCAGGCCCATTATATTCGGGAATGCAGACCCAAAGAGAAAAGGGAAAACCTATAAAATGTCTACTTTTGAGAAATTATTATAGATTTTGTCTAAATGGGAAAATAATGTAGTGGCATGGCTAAAATGGAGTTTTAAGGGTGAAAGAGAAATGTTTCATCTCTAATTTACCCTTCTCCTATTTTTTCATTTCTTTAAATTAATTCACTTTTTAACTCCTACAAAAGAGGGAATGTGTTTAACAGCAAAAAAAAAAAACAAATAATAATTATAGGTTGTTAAAACCAATCCACCCACAATTTTAGGGTTAATAAAAAAACAAAAAAACAAATAAATTTTGGGTAAACTAATTCACCCACACTACACACTTGTAGGGTTATTAGGTTGCCAAATTACACGTGGCATTATGCAACATTACACATAACAAATTGAACCCCTTCTTAGCACTTTATTTTATATTTTAATAATTAAATTCACTTTTTAACATTTTTAATTTACACATGTCACTATTACATTGTTACCATTTTAATTTACGTTTTAAAATGTAACTTCATTTTTTTACAGGTTTGTTGGGGTCTCCTTTTTTTTCCACCATTGT
>JBBMEF010000023.1:2672001-2691876 GCA_037832685.1 Sicyos baderoa
GATTTGCAAATATTTTCAAAAAGTTGTTATTTACTCAATTTTTTTATCTTATTGTAATATACATGCAAATTCCCCTAAAAAAAACGACACACCTAGCAAATACTCTATTTGTTACTTAAAATTTTGAAGATTAAAATACCATTTTGGTCGGCAGACTTTCAAAAGTTCAATTTTAATCTTCAACTTTGCAAAAAGCTTAACAATAGTTCTTGGGTTTAAAAAAAAAAACAACCAAAGTTAAAATTTTGATGAGTTGGCAAAAAAAAAAAAATGCAAATAATTTTTGTATATTTCATTGATCTCCCTCCTTTCATCCTCTTTATCTTTCTCCTTTCACCCATTTTTGCCTTCCATTTCAAATCTAATTGAACCAATGGAAGCTCTTCCATCCAAAAATGGCCTCTAAACTCACGGGTAGAAAGCTTGCTAAACCAATTTAATGTCAAAAAGAGATTTCTTCCAACGTCATATTAAACTGAATTAAATTCCAAATGGAAAGAAAAAATGGGTGAAAGGGGAAAGATGAAGAAGAAGATGTAAAGGAGGGACATGATATATACAAAAATTATTTACATTTTCTTTATTTATTATTTTTTTGCCCACTCATCAAAACTTTAATCATATTTTTTTTTTTCTACTATTTTAAAGTTTTTTACAAAGTTAAAAGATTAAAATTAGATTTTTGAAAGTATAAAGATCAAAATAGTATTTTAACCAATTCCGAATCATTCCCTCTAATGAATAAAATCCAATTGAAAATACTCCATACTTACAAAATAACAAAATCAAAACTTTTTTAGAAAGGTTACACACAAAATAGGAAAAACCAAAAGTACCTCTCAAAGTCCAAATCACATATTAATTAGAAGCTATTAATGATATTTCTGAAAATAATAATAATAATAATAATAATAATAAATCATAGAAAAACACAAAAAAACACAAAAAAAAAAAAAAAAAAACCATCACCAGTACAGCCATATAGCATCAATCCATCATCATCATCATCATAATAACAATAATCCCAAAAGCTCTGAAAACCAGTAGTGTTGCAGAAGAAAAACTGAAAGCTCTTCAAAACCTGATTATTCTTTGGTCACTTCTTCACTCTTCCTTCCCTCATTGTTTCCGATGAACCCTAGATTTGAAATTGGGGAAAAATTTTAGAAATTGCGAATTTGTCGGCAATTTCTCTCGGACCCACCCTCCAATAATCCTCCATTTCTCTTCATTCTCTATACTCTCTCCACTCACTGTCCCATGTGCCGCCCCCATCGATTTCTGCTGGCATTCTGAAAATTCGCTTCCATTTTTCTTTTCTTTTTTCTCTCTGTTTCAACCCTTCCACGTGGTGATTTCAGCGAAACATCGCATCGAGCGTTTCACTGTTGAGGGTCAGCTATGAATCCATGACCCTTTTGTAATTTTCATCTTTCTCTATTTGGGTTTCTCTTTTTTCTCTCTTCTTTTCCCTTTCCATGGATCCCCGCACCCGTTTGGATCATGCTCTGTTTCAGCTCACTCCCACTCGAACCAGGTTGGTTTTGCTGTTTCTTGCGATTTGTGCTTCTGGGGTTTGTGGATTTGTTGTTTGTTTATCTGGGTTCTGTTCTAATTTTGATTTTGGTTTTGATTTTGTTTGTTGAAGGTGTGAGCTCGTTATCTCTGCTAATGGCGGTGCGACTGAGAAACTGGCATCTGGGCTTCTTCAGCCATTTATTTCTCACCTTCAATGCGCTAAGGATCAGATTTCTAAAGGGGGTTACTCCATTACTCTTCGCCCTGTTGCTGGATCGAACGCTTCTTGGTTCACTAAGGGCACTCTTCAGAGGTGATTTGTTCTTGTCTTGAACTCTGTTTTCTTTCCCACATTGGGGATTGTTAGATTTAGAAGTCTTGTGAGATTTTGTGTGCTGGATCCATGCTTTAGGGGGGGTTTCATTTGTGTAGTTGCAACTCTTTTGTGGATTTGTTGATGCAGATTCGTGAGATTTGTAAGCTCGCCCGAGGTTCTTGAGAGATTTGTTACTACTGAAAAGGAGATTGTGCAGATCGAGGATTCCATGTCCATAGATGCAGAAGGTAATGCTTGGGATTTCTGTTTATTGATTCTACTGGTTTGTTGTGTCTGTAGAATTGATTTTCTTGCTTACGAGGCTTCGTAATATAGTGTCAATTCGTACTGAAATATAGTGTCCTTAATACTTCAAGTATGATATATGGCTGGAATAATTGGAGTTATTTGGATTTTGTGTGATTTTTGGGATGCATTGACTTAGATTTAGGATAACAGATTCTTTTAATTACTATGCTTGATGCATCTTATGGTGTTTGACATGGAATGTACAGGAAACACAACAGGTGCTGATTGGAACTCGAAACGGTCTAGCCCAACATTGAGGGTAAGTTATATGTTTTGTCATTCCCTGGAGATGCAATGTCATATGGCTGTGCATGCAGTAATGTTGGACCTTTTATTGTGATGGAACAAACAGGTGAAGGGTGATTCCGATGAAAATGTTGACGATGTTGCATCAAAGGAGAATCCGAAGTAATATCAGTATTTGTATTATTTATTGCTAATTTAGGTTCCGTTTGATAACCTTTTGGTTTTTGTAATTTAAGCTTATTTTTACCCAAAATTCCTACCATGTATAGATTTTCCCTTAAGAAAGTAGGTGAATGCTAGCCAAATTTTAAAAACAAAAACAAGTTTTTGGAAGCTACTTTTTTTTCTTTCCAAATTTTGGTTTTGTTTCAAAAAATATAGGTTAGATGTAGACATCCAAGTAAGAAAAAACATATGATAATGTAGTTGTTGTAGGCTTAAATTTCAAAAACTAAAAACAAAATGGTTATCAAACGGGGCGTTAACATTCCTTTAGATTTAATAATGTCTATCTAATGAGCTGTTTTTTCATTATGGGTAATCTACAGGCTCCGCCTTCAACGTGTTCTAGAAACTCGAAAGGCTGTGCTACACAAAGAGCAAGCAATGGCTTATGCCCGCGCATTAGTTGCAGGATATCAGCCGGAACATATTGATGATCTTATATCTTTTGCTGATGCTTTTGGAGCTTCACGTTTGAGGTATGGATTTCACATTCGTTTTTTGATTGGAAGAAAAGAACACTACTCCAGTATTGCAAAATGTAGGCCTTTTCACCCATTTTTACAAAAGTATTATTGAACGAGTGAACAACTCAAGGTTGATGAGGTAGGTTTTGAACAATATTTATCTAACCTTTTTTGACTTTTGACCAAGATAATTTTTGTCAACCTGAATACGAAATTCAAATCCAAATGATGAATAAAACATCAAGCGATCCACTATTTTGATTGACGACGAGTGGAATGTACAAGGCTTCTACTTATATGATGTTTAAATTGGTTTTTGTCATTTCTCTTTCTTTTATAGCTTTGAAGTTGTTTATAATTTTGCATATGATACTCTCCGGATCATTATCTCTTCATTGATAATTTAGGCCCCGTTAGATAATCATTTGGTTTTTGTAATTTAAGGTTATTTTTACCCAAAATTCCTACAATGTGTTCAATCTTTCCTACAATGTATCCATCTTTCCTTAAGAAAGTAGGTGAATGCTAACCAAATTTTAAAAATAAAAACAAGATTTTGGAAGCTATTTTTTTTGTCTTAAAAAATATAGGTTAGATGTAATGTACGCATCCAAGTAAGAAAAACCATACGATAATGTAGGCTTCCAAAAATATAGGATAAAGTCTTTCGGGATTCAGATTATTATAGATAAATATTTGTTTGTTTCTTCATTCAACTTTTTGGTATCCGTTTTCTCTTTTTTCAAGGGAGGGTTTGTTTTGAATATTAGATAAAGAATATAAGTATTGTGATTTGCCTGATTTAGGGAAGCATGTATAAACTTTATGGACTTATGCAAGCGAAAGAATGAAGATAAACGCTGGATAGACGAAATAGCAGCTATGCAGGCATTCTCTCAACCAGCATTTCCATATTCAGAAACTTCTGGTATCATTCTAGCCGGTGAAGACAACGAAACTAACATCAATGCTCAAGCACCAAGATCTGATTCGTCTGCAAGTCAAGGAAGTTTGGAAAACAATCAAGGTATGATATAATATGATTCGGCAGATGTATAGCTTTTGATACCCGAATTCACTTACAGACTATACTCTAGTACATTGTTTGAAATTTGATATCTGTTCCACTTAGTACATTGATTCACAGTACCCGTCATTTTTCCAAAAACTCTTTCTTGAGTTTGGAGTGTTCTTTTATGATGAGAAAGAAAGAATTAAAGATATGCTTGTGTAGATGGAACTTGATAGATTTAATTTTATGTGGTCGAAAAATATGCAGATGGTAGCCTTCCGAAATCAGCACAAATGTCGATGAATGGGAAAGCCCAAGTGCCAATGACATGGCCTAATCATCCTCAATATATGCACAACTTTCAAGGTCCTTTATATCCTCCATATCAAGGATATCTTTTCCCCGGAATGCAGATGCCGCCACCATATTACCCAGGGAATATGCAGTGGCAATCAAATGCTGAAGACTCGAGTTTTGCTTCTGATCGCGAACCCGATGGTCGTAGGAGCTCTAAATCTCATAGGAACAAGAAGAAACATTCACATAAGGAAGTTTCAAGAACTTCAGATCAAGAAGCAACCACAGAGTCCGGTGAATCCAGTGCTAACAGTGAATCAGAAGAACAATCCGCAGATGATAAAAAGCAACATTCAACAGAAAAGATACGTAAGAAAAGGCATGGCAAGAAATCCTCACGAACGGTCGTTATACGCAATATCAATTACATAACCTCAAAGAGGAATGGTGAAAAGGGCACTCACTCAGAGGATGATTCATCTGATGAGGGTGAATATATTGATGGTGATTCCATCAAACAGCAGGTAGAGGAAGCTGTTGGAACATTGGAGAGAAGAAACAAATCGACCTCTCGAAACCAAAAGAAACAAAATGGCCATGGAAATGTTGATGGCTTAGATGACTCTACAGGACAGGAGACTAATCGGGTATCGAACAATTCAGAGGGAAAAAAGAACAGTAGCCCATGGGATGCTTTCCAGAGTCTTCTTATGAGAGAAGAGGAGCCAGATAACTCTGGCGAACTTCCCTCAGTTCAGGATCGAGATGGCCATTTTACGGTCAAACCGGAGGGAAGGTCGCCTATGCTTAACTTGGAATCAGAGAGAGCACCGAGAAAGCATGAAGTTTCAAGTGATTCTTTTGTCGTGACAGACAGGAACTCAGGTAATGAAGGGAGAACACACTTTGATAATTTTGAAGCTGGTGATGTTGCCAACCCAATAAATAGGAGGAGAGAAAGCACATATGAAGAGTTATTATTTTCACAAAGAGGTGGAGAATCAGGTAACAATGGGCATCCAACCGTGCCCGATTTTACAAACGCATCTTCTAGAGTGAAAAATCATAGAGAAGATGACTGGATTGTCAACAATCCAGCTGGTAAATCAGAAAGTCAGTATCAAAACGGAGGTCCTAGAGTTTATGATACAGACTTCTCTTCATCGACTCAAGACCATTTCTACGCAGAGAAAAACAAGAAAGATGTTTTGGCTGATGACTCTTTCATGATTCAGCCTCGACCATTAGTAGATGACCAATCTGACTTTATGTCTAGACGAGGCATAAGCATGGTGTCGGACATTGTTGGAGATGCCGAAAATGAGTACGTAAAACAAGAAACCTCAAGAGATGATAAGCCTGCAGCATTCGGTATCAGTGAACCAGATGACCTTTACATGATGCTTGATCGTGATATAGGGACAGAGCATACAGTAGCATCTTGGACACCAGAAATGGACTATGAAAATAACTTCTCTACCATAGCCAATAGCAAGCACGATGATATTGAAGCTGAAGATGGCGGTGACAACGGGTCACCTATTTTAGAGAAAAGCAACAAAAATAAGGAATCTGGGGGCAAAGGTCCAAGTAAAGATGCAAGATCCAAATCCTTGGGAGGATCTCTTGTTAAGGGAAAATATGATGTTCAATCAAGAACAAGGAAACCACTTTCTGGAAGCAGAACTACAGTAACGAAGAGCAAATTCGAGAAGGTATTTTTTCTCGTGTTTTTTTTCTCCCTTTTCGCACCTGCATTTGGTCAAAACTCTCTGTGAGCCTCCCTTTTAGCTTCCATCATAATGTACCGAGCATGGCCATTCTCTTCTGATATTCTCTTTAAATCTTTTCATCCTCTTAAACTCTTTCCTCGCTAGAATTCTGAACTTCATCCTTTTGGCCTAAATATGATCTTGTAAATTTCTTCATGCAATTTTTTCCTCTTTGTTTTCTTTTTGGATGTGCTTCACTTTTTCACTTTCCTCATCTCATTTAGTGATGCTGTTCTAAAAGAGATTAAGTTGAAGCTGCATTTTTCATTTCCCTTGACAACCAACACTAGGCTCTTTTATGGATGATTTTCAAATTTTAACTATTTTTGTTTTCTTTTTCGTGTTCGTCCCAATGTTACAGGAAGAAGAGACCAGAAAGAGAATGGAAGATTTGGCGATTGAACGCCAAAAAAGAATTGCTGAAAGGAGTGCTTCAAGAAAATCTGGTAGTGTGACCTCTAAGCCGGGTTTAACTAAGATTGAGAAGCCAAATGGCCAATCTCAGGTCCAAGAAGCCAAGAAGTCACCTAAGCCTGTACTTAGGAGTTCGACCATAGATCGCCTTGCAACCGCTCGTACACCCCAGAAGTTATCTGCAACTCAATCACCATCGGGTCAACCAAAAAAGCCGATCTCAAGATCGAATGGCATTAGCACTCCTACCTCATCAGAAAAGCTCCCTAAATCTGACAGTAAGAAACTTATCTCAAACAAAGTAAAACCTTCCGATTTAAAAAACGGGCACAAGAAATTGAGTAAGGCACTTTCTTCTGATTCTTATGGCCAGACAACAACGGATGGCAAGGAAGACGTAGCAGCATTGGCAGCTGAGTTGGCAGTACCGAACGGAGCTCAACCAGTCGACAACGTATTTGATGATATGGAAGATATTAAGGAGGTACACACTACCCATTCAGTCGAGAAAATTGATGAAACTTTTATTACTCAAGGAGTTGCCTTAGTTGACAAGGTTTTGCCTGTGCCAATTGAAGATAAACTTGAACAAAACCAGTTTAAAGCTGATGATGATATTGATTTATCTAAACCACCTTTAGTTCTAAATGAAGAAAAAATCATTTCTAATGCTCACACTGAACATGCTTCTGAAAAGATGGTCGATCTTGCGGTGTTGTCCGATAAAGCCTTAGGCCCTTCAGTCTTGCATACTGGAGAAAATGGTGCAGCTGATCACATTGCAGTCACACCCGAAATTTCTGAGATCGAAATCTCGACTCCTCCCTCGACTAACGAGATGGTCTCGGAGTATACAACACACTCCAGGAAGAAATGGATGAGTGATGAAAACTACCCGAAAGCACCTAAAGGGTTTAGAAAGCTGCTGTTTTTCGGACGTAAAAGCCGAAACAACGCCACAGATTGATCGATCCATCGATCTCTTTACTCTCTTGTTAATTAAATTCTCTGTTTGTGTTGAGTTCTTTGTTGAGATTGAGTTGTTGAGTGTAGTGCTTAAATTGTTTGATTATTCTGCAGATAATACGTGAGTGATGACTGAGATGAAGCAAATAGGATGATCCTTGTACTTAATAAGGCCGTGGATGCTGCTGCCATGTTTGTGCATTTGTGTTGTAATTTATATTGTTTCATTTTTTTTCTTTTTCTTTTTCTTTTTCTTTTGGAGTTGTAAAAGGCAATGCTTCTTAATAATTCAGTTTGTATAATGTTTATACAGTGTAATTGTATTTTTTTTTTTTTTTTTGTTCATAATTATGTTTGCACTTTTGAACTACATTCTTTCCCTTGTATAATACATTATTATTTGCAGAAATCCCCTTGTAGTTTTTGTTGGTTTCAACACTTCTCTAACTTCCATTGCTTCTTCTCCAAGTGCATTGGTTTCTAAGTAAAATAGACCCTTCAATTTGAGGGACATTAGAACATATAACCTTTCAAGTTAAGGGTGTGGTGGTGGGGTATGAGATTTCCCTTTTAAACTTCATTTGGAAGGATTCAAGCAACCTTAGATTTTTTTTTTTTTTTTTAACGATAAATTAGGGTGGGAGATTCAAACTCATGTTTCTCAGTTATTAGTTGTATACAAATATTGGTAAACTCTGGTAATAACTTTAAGATTTAGTTATCTTATAATTTCAATTGTATTTTTTGGCTTCCAAATGACATGTTGCCAAGCTCATCCTAGCTTCATTACCTTAATGAGATTTTCCTCTTGAAGGAAAAAATGGAAAATAGAGAAACATCATCCTATCTTACTAAAACTAAGTTCATATCCACCCCAACAACAACTAGCAAAAAATCATCAATTTGAAATTGTATATTAAAGACTTGCACCACCAAGAATACACTAACTAAACCTGAATTACACTATGAATTAAAACAAGGATCAGACATGAGTCCCAAGTCTATGTAACACAAAAACAAAACATCCTCCAAAGATCTAGATCTAGTCATGGCCGGGCCCACAGTCTTTTACTAATGCGATGACATGGCACCGTATGATTGGATGATTAGTATCAGTGATCTGTCTACAGAGTTTATAACATTTGACAACTGCCACCCCTTTTGCTGCTTTCTTGGCATCCTGGCCGTTGATTCGATCATGATTCAAGTCAGATCAGCCGTTGGATTTGTTGGGGCTTTATTTTTAAATAAAAAAAATGGAATTTTTAGGTTGAGGGTCAAAAAGGGAAATAATGAAAGCTGGTGGGCTGTAATTGTTGTGGAAGCATTTGTTCTTCTTTCCTTTTCTTCTACACATATTTTTCTCCCACCGACAGTCAGGTCAGGCATCTGATTCTTCCTCTCAAATTCCCATTTTACCCCTCCTTTTTCTTTTTTAATTGTTTTCTCTAATTTCTTGCTGTTATTTTAAGCTAAATTTCTTTTCTTTTATTTTCTTTTATTACAACAAGGTTGATTTGGAGAACATATAATTTTCAAGGCAAGTGGATAATGACTTATTAGTTGAAAGTGTGCTCAAGTTGATTGTTTTAAGTGGTGTACATTTGTAAATTTGGTGGGTAACCATTTAGGATTGTATCAAATTTGTTCCTAGGTATAAAATATAAGTTTCATTTTTTTCTCTATGAATTTCAATTATAGGTGTCTTTTATTTTATTTATTTTCATCTTTTCTTTTATGTATACAATCAATAGTGTCTTTTAGTTCGTGTTGATTTCAAAAAAAAATTGTGTATTGTTGGTAAATAAGAAAAAAAAAATCTGTAACATGAGTTGAGCTCAAACTGCATCAATGGTCTTTTCATTAAAAAAAAAAAAAAAAAACTTTTTTAGATTCTAAATTTGAGATACTATTCCATCTCTATACTTCAAAATCAAATTTTTTTATTATTTTATTATGATACTTTAATAATGTTTAGTTTTAGTTATTGTATGCCTTTTAAATTTATTTTATAATTATTTTTCTTAAATATTTAATTTGCGTCTCGACTAACAATATTAATGTCCTTAATAAGTCGGTAATACAATTGATTACCTTGATTAATATTAATTTCCATTTCACCTTTACAATTTGAACCCAAATGAGTATTCAGGTTAATAAAATATTAAGAATAAAAATAGTATTATTCTTTGGATTTAAAAAAAAAAAAAAAAAAAAAAAAAAAAAAAAAAAAAAAAAAACATCAAATTTGTGAAAATCTAAACCGTTTTAAAAAAATAGAGAAAACGCTATGGACATAACGGGGATTTGTGGAAGGTGTTGAGACGTTCTTTTTTCTCTTTGTAATTTTGCTTCTTCTTCACTGTTTTGATCCTCACCCTCATATAAACCCTCCACCCACAAAAAGATACGCTCACAGAAACAGAGCATTTCTTCCATCAATCAATGGCTTCCAAGTTGATTCTCATTGCAGTTTTTGTGCTCGACGTTATTGCCTTTGGCCTCGCCGTTGCCGCTGAGCAAAGAAGAAGCACTGTAAGCTTCACCTCTCCATTTTTCCTTTTCTTTTCTGCTTTTCACTGCAATTCTCTCCATTTCGGGGGTTTTTCCTTTCTGGGTCTGTTTCATTTCTCTGATTCTGTTTCTGGGTCGTTTTGTTCGGGTTTTTGCTTTCTGGGTCTGTTTTGTTTCTGTGATTCTGTTTCTGGGTCGTTTTGGGTTTCCTGGAATTGCTTTTGGAAAATCGTGAATCGATCTGGCAAGAATCTTGCGTTTTCTGAGTTCTTTTCTTGGCAACCAAACAAGGATTTTAGGTTTCTGCTTCGAATTAGTTTGTTCATAATGTTGTCTTGTTCATTCATTAGGGTCAATAAATTGTTGACTTAGTAGTTGGAAAGCCGGAAAATGGAAATTGATAATGGAGAGACAGAGAGAGTTCATTTTCTGTTTTTATGTATGTTGGAGATCCTCAAGTGAGTCTTCGCCATCTTTATAAGAAATGTAGGTTGTACTCTCATTGCCGATTAGTTTTGAGATGAAACCACATGTTCTCTAATATAGTACTCAAGTGAGTATTTGGATCTGTTATGAAAACAACAACAATCAAGAGAAAATTATAGGGTTTGAAGAGAGTTTATATAGTGCATTCGTGTAAAACGTTATTACAAAATAGGCTCAATTACATAAAAGTCCAATTACGAAAATAGAAACCTAAATACACATTTCGCTGGCCCCCGATTAACTAATCATGGGGCATCAAACAATTCAAGGCGAATCTCAACATGATCTAACAAGGTATACGTCTACAAAGTCGAATCCAACCTAAATGGGTATAATCCGGATCCAACTAAAGATTGATGAACCCTAAGAGGCACTATTTTGAGAGGGCATGATGAAAATCCTCATCTTATCTCACAATGGAAAGGTGAGGAGGTCTCACCATTTTTATGAGAAATATAGGTTACTCCTCTCACTATCAATTGATTTTAAGATAAAACTTCATGCTATCTAACCTGTATAATGTCATAGAAATATTGAGAAGATGGTATACATGTTCATGATTTAGAGCAAAACTAACTTAGAATATAGTTCAATACTTGTTGATCATAGTTTAACTAGTTAAGACATGTCTCGATTAAGAGTTTGGAAATCCAAATCCTCTAACAAGTAGCACCTGCATGTTGAACTCGAAAACGTAGTTCAAGAACGACTGTGCTTTGGCTTTTCTAAAATGGACTTCTTAACTTTTCTGAAATGAAGTACAAGGGAACTTCCATAGATTTCTCTGTTTCTTTCGAAGCACATTACTTTTGAAAAGGTTTTGAAAAGGTAGAGGCGTTTGCTTTCGATCTAGACAATTTTAAGATTTGGACAACTCTTCTCTTGTGTTTCCATTCCACCATCTCTCACTAATCCACATTGCAATAAATCTAACTTTTCTGAGAAGGTTTATCAAATGGAAGCATTTTTATTAAAATAAGGTGAAGATTGCAAACTCGATTACTGCTTTTGTCTCGTACCCTTATGGTTTCTTCTCTACTTGAAAGGTCAAAGAGATGGTTTCAACTGATTAGCAATGCTTATATATGATATAATTACATTGGATTTGATTTATTGAGACTGGTAATGGTGCATTGTTTTTTAGTGTTGGTAAATTTGTCGGCTAATTGGTTGATTTTGAAGAAGTAACCTTGTTGTGTATTTATCATCTGTTAACAGGCCACCATTGTGCCAGATTCAGAAAAGAATTACAACTATTGTGTCTACGACTCCGACGTCTCAACAGGCTATGGCGTAGGTGCTTTTCTTCTTCTCATGGCCAGCCAGGCCCTCATAATGGCAGCTAGCCGATGTTTTTGTTGCGGGAAGTCGTTGAATCCAGGTGGTTCAAGGGCATGGGCTGTTATCCTATTCATAACCTGCTGGTAAGTGAATCTATTTGTGATCTTCACTCCATCAGTTAAGCCTTGAGCAGAAAACTTCAATCTAAAGGTTCAATCCAATACACACAATCTTGCAGGGTGTTTTTCTTCATTGCTGAGGTCTGCTTATTTGCTGGTTCGGTAAGGAATGCCTACCACACCAAGTACCGAACCATATTCGGCGATGTTCCTCCCTCGTGCGAAACTTTGAGGAAGGGAGTTTTCGGTGCAGGTGCAGCATTCGTTTTCCTCAATGCCATTGTATCTGAACTCTACTATGTATTCTACTCCAAGGCAAAAGAAGGTGTCGTTCCATACTGATACAGCGGATAGACTGGCGTCGGCCGGCATTGGAACCTTCAACTGAGTGTATGTGTAGCTAAGTCTATAGGTTTTCTTCATCTTCTTTTGAGATGATTTTGCATATCAAGTACTGGTTTTAGTTAGGAAGAACCTTCAGTCGATATCATAATTTTTACTGTGTGAAGTTCTTTGTTTTCTCTCCCTTTTAACCACTGCTGGGCTTTTCTCTTTTTTTCTTCTTTTTGGTGGATTGTTACATTGGTTGTATTGACAATAAGAGAAACATTGGTTGTATTCCTATAAATATTTGCATCTTTTATGAGACCTCAGGCATTATTTGTTCATATATTTTCCATTTTTACCACTGGGTATTTGATCATATATTACAGAGAGAACTTAGAGAATTATGCATTTTTCACACCCAAATGAACCAAAATTTAGAGCAAAATCTCATTTTCCCCTTCCTCTTTGATCTCTTCAACATCATGAATATGGATATTATGTTCTTCTTTTAGTGCTTTTCTCATGGCCCAATATAAGATCCTGTTTGGCACCCAATAAAAGGAAATATAGTAATGAGGAGCTGTTTAGATAGACGTGTTTGGAGGGGTTAGGCAGCGGTTGACTCAACCCCATGTTTAGCAAAAATAATTCAAAAATTGCCCATAAAACCCCTCATAAACACTTCACAAATACTCCAAACATTCCTACCTTCACAATTGTATCAATTCACTTCCAAACTCTTTATACCAAACAGAGACTCTCTCCCTTAACTATTTGTAACTTATTATACCAAACAATAGTTTTCTGCCATAATCATTCTAACTCCTCGTATCAAACAAGATTTTGCTTTTCTAAAAACTCTTCGAAAGCATTCAATTTTGTTTTGGATGATACCAAAAGTGTATTTCACCTAATATGAGTTTTGTATTTGTTCGTAGGATTAGTAATCTCGTGATATAGGATAACAAAAAACTCATTCTTAATCCAAAGAAATGTGAATCTAATCCTCCCTCAATTAAATACTCCTAATCAAATTTCCTAGAAATAACTATAATGCTCCTCCCGCATGGAAATAAAATCAAAGTGCATGAGAAAATATGAGAATTGGAGCTTCAACATGTATATTTTCATTTACCAATCCTGATTATCTTAATCACCCGCTAATCAATAACAAATTCTTAACCATATGAACACTATCACATCATTTTCTATCAATAGCATATAAGATTTTTCATCAAAGTTAACTAATAGTATGGATACTTATGTCTCTAAAGGGTAATGTTGTGGTGCTCTAGTCATTAAGAAAACGAAACTGCAAATTTCGATCATAAAAAAAAATGAATAATTATGAAAGCAAACAAAAACTTTAATATGTTAAATGAATGTGTAATTGAAGGAATAGAAACATTCATAGGGCTAATCTAAAAAAAATTAAAAGTAAAAATAAAATAAAATCATAAGACATAGTGTGAGAGCAAAATAAAATCACAAGACATAGTGAGAGAGCAAAACATAGCATTCAATTTTGTTTTGGACAAAGAAAATGATGTGCCTTATAAAGGTGCAATTCAAGAAAAAAAATACATTAAAAACAGATAAGCGAAATTATATATATATATATATATATATATATATATATATATATAATTGTAGTACAGAAATTGTGGGGATGATGATGACAAATATTATTGGGAAAAACGAAAAAATTCCAAATTTGTTGGTGGTGCTATAAATAGGTACATATTGTAGTATGCTCTTAAATAAAAATAATCACAATAATGATGAAGGAAAGGGTATAACCATAAATATGGTATATTATTGAACATAATATATTCATTTCAAAAAAGAAAATTGAACATAATATATATTTTTTAATTTTTTTTAATTCAAAATTAAGTCAAACACAATGGATCGGTGACACATTTGGCGATTTGACTCTCATATTATTTGAGAGCGTAGCACCCTCTATGTAAAGTTTGCCCTTACTATATATTAAAAAAATGGTTAATGATTTGAAAAAAAAAACATTATCATTTTTTTTTAGTGTTTAATTACCATTTACAACCATGTCTTTAAGTCATAACTATTTTATTTTAGTAAAAGACATGATTGGAGGACTTGACCTACATCCCTTATGGCCCTTAATGTATTTCAGCAAACTAATTGATTTATGCTTACTTTCATCACTTGTTATATACATTTTTTTAAAAATAATATTGTGATTGTTGGACTAACTCAAAGAAAATTAATAAAAATCGTTTTATAGATAGATGATCATCATCGATAAATGCATCCCTATGGGTTATTTAAAGTCTCTCGTGATCAAAAACCATCTATAATAATTAACTTATTATATATTAATTGTAACTATGTATATATATAGGAGAATTTGATTTAGGTAACAACTTTTTTATTGTCTATTTTAATCATAACATTTTTATTTTAAAATCAACTAGTATCTAGAAGAATAGTTCATTTTTTTTATATATATTACTAGTTCATTTTTTTTATATATTACTATAAATTTTTCTCTATTTTCAACTTGGAATGGTAATATGACTCAAATAATTTTTCAAAACTTAATACTCGAACAAAGCTACAAGAGAATAGTAACTCAAGTGGTCAAAAATTGCTTAAAATAATGAGTTTAATCTACGACGATCACCCATCTATAAATTAAATTTCTCAAATGTTGTATAGTAGAATAGTATGTCTTATGACATTAGTCGAGATGCACCCGAGCTAACTCGGACCGTCAAAAAAAAAAAAAACTTGGCGACCTTCATCCACAGCAAACAATAATGGTCCAACCACAAACCGCACATGGCGCAGCCCCTCATCTTTCCAAATCCCCACTTTTCTTTAATCTCAATTATTCCCTCAAATTACACACATATATCTTTCACTAATCCCCATTTCTATATTCCCCAACAACAACCATTCGCATAATTGCTGAATCTTCTCGCCATTCATGGACGTGGGTAATGTTTCTTTAATCCCCTTTTTTAATCGCTCAAATTTCTGTGGAATTGTCTGAGTTTCAAAAACCAGCTCAATGGGGTTGGCTTATGTAACTTGGCCTGGATTTAGACAGCTTTCAATTGAATATCGTGTTTCTTTCCCACGCTTACTTCCGGCCGTGGCCGGTGTGCACACCACATGTTCGATGAAATGTCTCAACCAAATTTTTTATTTTTTATTTTTTATTTTTCCTTTTCTTTTACAACTTGGCTCTGAAAAATGAACAGTGTTGTGTTTTAAGGCATTGTGAAGTGTGACTATTTGGGGGCAGCTACAAAACAGAACAGACCCTAATGTTATGGGGCTTTGGGAAATGATTGGTTTTAGGGTCTGTCATAGATTCTTGCTCTTTGAATTTGGACAAGAAATTGGGGTTGAGGAAAAAGATTCATTGTCTTGGTATAATGAGGCAACAAGTTGGCTTAGGAATTTTTTTAATTGTGTTATCTCCCCCATTTGGTTTGTTGTAATTCATTGTGATGACATGAATCAATGGTGTGGATTGTACTTTTGATATAGTTGGAGTTGGTTAATTATGAGACTATCGTTAGTCACGTGTTGACTTGCTTGATTGGTTGTAATCCAATTTAATCTTCGTAGTAACGAGTTCAAGTATGAAAATCGATTTTGACTTTCATATTATTTTATTGCTATGTGTCTTTATGTCATGATTACATATTACTGCTCTTAAAGCAAAAAACCTATATGTTTCAAAAAAAAAAAAAAGCAAAAAACCTATAGTCCAATTGTCAATGAGCCTCGTTGCAAATAGTAAAAGATTTAGGGGGAAAATGAGTTTTTTTATTTATTTAAGATTTATTGACATTTTTTTTAGAAAATTTATCATTAGCAACACATTCTACCCCTTGTATTATATTTATAGCACAATTTATAAAATAATTCATTTATAGCATATTAATTTCTATTACTCCTTGAATTTTATTAGTGATAGAACTTAATTTGGAGTTCTATCACTAATAGAGAATTCAAGTGATAGAATAAATCTATCATTGATTGAATTCTATCACTAAAAGAAATCAACGAGGGATAGAACTGAATTTAGATTTTCTGCTATAAATGAATTAGTTTTGATTTTGTGCTATAGATGGAAAAGTTTTACCATTTTTTGTTCTACATGCAAAATCTCCTTTTTTATAACACAATATAGTTGAAGTAGTGGTTTCTCTATAAAGATAGTTGGAATGCATACAAATTGATTCACCTATGCACATTTAAAATTTTAAAAAATAAATAAAAAAAACTGTTATTTTTTATACCCAAGCTTGCCTATTTATTATTTATTATTTTTTTTTGTTACATTTAATTAAAAATTGGGAATGGAGAGAATTTCCTATTCATGACCTACATTAATGTTTTTGAGTTATTGTTGTGTATTTATTCTGCTTTGTTACATTAACCAAAAAAATGAATTTGCTATAATTTATCGTCGTCCTCAAACAAAAAATTAAAAAAATTAAAATAAATAATAATAATAAATGTCAAATTTTACCTATCCAATACTTGTTTGGACTTTCAGCCATCATATGTTTTGAATACAATTTGACATCAATTGTTAATGTGTATCGTTAAAGCCATGTTTTCCCTGCGTTAAATATTTAATGACAATTACAAAAAGGACAAAAAAAAAATGAATATAAAATATAGTTAAAAGTGTTAGGTCCAAAGTGCGGTTTATTAAACCTGAGAACTGTCTTCTATTATTGAAAAAGACAATAATGAATGGTTATGGAAAGAGGATAATAATTAAACTGTGAAAATGTCAATAATATATAAAATAGATTAACCATCACAAAATCTGTTGCTTTAGATTTTTTAAACAAAAATTAATGTCAATTAGACTATAGCTAAACTGGCCTAATGACCAAAATGTAATGAATTTAAACTCTAGTCTAAATATTATTGAATTAAGAAATAAAAATATTATTATTTTTTGATTGTCATAATTTTTTTTAGTATAGATTAGGGAGGAGATTAATAAACTCTACATAAGAGATACTACTACTCTGAAATAATGTGAAAGTTAAATATTGATGTTCAAGATTGAACGTGCGATCGTAGTATTGAAGTAGATTAGCACCAACTAATAAAACCACCAGACCACTAAGACTTTCGGTAATTATAAAATATTATTTTGATTGTTTTTTATCTTAATTCACTTCTCTTTTTTACTTTTTTTTAGTTTTCATCCATAGAAACAAATCCAAAATCAATCCTAAATGACCTAAACAATGAGGTTTAAAGTGTATTTTGTCCTAAACCTTTATATTTTAAAACCATAATTAAATAAAGACATTCTCTTTGGTTTTTTTTTTTTATATAGTAAAATAAAATTCTTTGTTACACAATATAAATTATTAAAATTTGAATCTTACCATTCACATTTTATATCATTAGTAAAGAAAATCTATTTTTTTCTCTCAAATCATTCCTCCCAAGAATTTTGGCATTTGCTTAGGAATATATTTCTAAACAACTGTTATTGACTTTCTAAAACAATTTTCTATGCAGAGTTGTCTTGAACTCAAAACACATGTTTGGAATCTGGATAGCCAGTGGTTGTTTGGTTTTATATTTTAAAATTTTACTTTTGAAAGTCATTTTCCTAATAGTAAAAATATATTTCATAGATTATATTCATATCTCTACAAATCATGTTGCACCATTTATCTTCCATGTCGGTTGACAACTCTTTTTAGTTCAACAATAATTAGCGATAAAGAATTAAAACGTGATTATCATGAATAAATATTCATGTCAATTGAATTAATACTTTCATTGTCATAGTTATAAGAGAAATTATACTAGATAGTCCAATTTTACAAAATAATTATAGATTTAGACAAATTTGAAAAAATTTGCATCCATAGTCAAATATACAGTATAAATAATACTCATTATACTATATTATGTATTAGTTATTCAGTATAAAAAGTATTACTTTATACCATATATTTGACTATGATTGCTAAATTTTTTAAAATTTGTCTAATGTTGTAAATATTTTATCAATTTGATCTATTCCTGCAAAAACTCATAGTTATAAACTTATAATAGATTAAGTTCACTCAAATAAAACTTGTTACCCCAACGCCCAAAGAAGTCTAAAAAGAAAAATAAAATAGAATTAAAGCTTGAGCACATAAATAAAAATAATAAAAAGTAAATTCTTTTATCCTCATATTTAAATGTTAATACAGGCTGTTAGGAATCAAGGCACGATCGAGGTTTTATTGCTATCAAATAGTCTTTCTCTTGCAATATATTAAATATATGTTTGAATTATTAATTAATTATTGGTAATTAAAAAGCATCCAAAGACAATGTCTATAGATAGTGGGAAGGAGGATTCTTACACATAATTGATTTTCCCTTCCTTTTTCTAATTCAACCCAAAAAAAAGTCTTTCAATTTTAAAAATATTTAATCACCGATTCTTCCAGAAGCTACAACTAAGGCCCCGTTTGATAACCATTTGGTTTCTTGTTTTTGATTTTTCAAATTTAAGCCTATTTTCTCTCAAAATTCATACAATGTGCTTCATCCTCCCCACCATTTATCCATCTTTCTTTAAGAAAGTAGGGGAAGACCAACCAACTTTTAAAAACAAAAAAAAGTAGCTTCTCAAAGTTTGTTTTTGTTTTTAAAAGTTGGTTAGTATTCTCCTACTTTCTTAAAGAAAGATGGATAAATTGTAGGGAGTATGAAAAACACATTGTAGGAATTTTGAGAGAAAATAGGCTTAAATTTGAAAAACCAAAAACAATAAACCAAATGATTATCAAACGGGGCCTAAATGAAACGTTTCTTCTTCTTTTTAAACAAACAAATAACATCCTTTACTTTGGATTTGGACAATCTCTTGAAATAACATCAAATTGTTTAATTTCAACTTGGATCATCATTTTGTTGTATTTCAAAATTAATTGTGGCTAAAGTTAGGTTTAACCATTCAAGTTTATTTCATAATCTAAATGAAAAAAAATGTCAACTTACATACTTATTAATTATAATAACGATGAAATAATGATTGATGGTTTATGTTGAGGATCTTAAAACCTTCTAACAATTTATAAGATATATAAATTATTTTTATCGTTATTTATTGATTTTGAAATAGATGTAACTTATTTAAATCCTCTTCAAAGGGTGTGGCTTCCATCTTATCATTGTGTCATTGTTTTGGAAGTAGTCAATTTGCAAAAAAAAAAAAAAAAAAAAAGGTGCAATTCAATAATTGTCAAAACCAATTTACACACTTACAAAAATGTAATTACACAAAATAGAGGGTAAACACAACATCAACCGACAACCAACACTTGTTTGTTTTAAAATAATAATAATAAAAAAAAGGGAAAAATATTTTTTTTGTCACTAAGTTTGGAGTGAGATTTCAATTTAGTCCATATGTTTCAAAATCAAACACTTTTACATTTGACATTTCAATAATTCTCAATTCTGGTCATTGAAATAACATAATTGTTAATAATTTAAGGGAATTTGTGCTGTATAGCAATTTTCCTATTCTGCATTAGAATTATAGCAACTTTTTAAAAATATTGCAAATATA
>JBBMEF010000023.1:2691976-2704739 GCA_037832685.1 Sicyos baderoa
CTATAGACTTTTGTGCTCTGGCTCTTTGAGAGATCCTCTCTAGAGAATTATCTTATTTCAAATATATTGTGGTAGATTCTATCACATTGTCAACACCAAAATAGAAGATTGTAATCTTTGGAGCATAAGGGCAGTGAAGTATATGACCCTACCAAAATTAAAAAGGAAAGACCAATCCTTACCAAGTCGAAACCAAGTCTTTTTTTTTTTTTGTTAATTTAGATATCAAGAAAATTTAGATATTTAGAATATAAATATTTATAAAGATAAATGTCATGACATCCTTAAATAAACATGTTTTTTTTAGAAATATTTTTACTAGCATTTTAATTAAATTATATGATTAAAATTTATATAACATATTTATTTTAATTAATTTAAGTATTTTATTTTTAAATAAATTTAATCTATAAAAAGAGGTTTTTAGGAATAGGCTAAATTGAAAAAGTATTTACAACACCAGCTAAAAAATAGCAATTATAATCATAAGTATTAATAATGATACGGTATTATTATTAATAATATATAATATTGTATTAATAATACAAAATACTCTAATAATAATAAAATAATATTATATAATAGGAATTAATAATATCATTTTTTATATTATGGATACAAATATTTTCAAATTTGACTAGATTCATAATTATTTTGTATTATAATTTCCCAATTTTTTTTTAAACTATTTATTAGTTGAATAAGTGAGAATACTAGCTAAGTATATAAAATATAGGCAATTATTAGAAAGATGTAATAAACATTAACATTGCACTTTAAAATCCTATTAAAAATATCAAAATTTTATTTAATTTAACAAAAAATTATTTTAAATAACTGTTATGGAAACCTTTCCTGGAATACAGACCGTTGATTGCATCGTGAATGAGGTCAGATCAGCCGTTGGATTTGTTGGTCTTTTTTGAATGGTCATTTTTAGTTGAGGGTCAAAAAGGGAAACAAGAAAGCTGGTGTGAGCTTTAACTGTTATGGAAGCATCTGTTCTTCTTTCCTTCTCCCCCACCGACAGTCCGCTTAGGCTTCTTTTTACTCTACTCAAATTCCCATTTTACCCCTATCTTTATTTATTTATATATATATTACTTATTTTCTCTCTTTTATTTTAAGCAAATGTATAATTTAATCTAAAAAGTATATAGATATTCTTATATTACATATTAAATTGTTGTTTTAATCTCTATCAGCTCATTGTTTTTCTTTCCTTTTTCCCACATGGTGTGTATGCGAATAATAATTAATTTTGAAAAAGAAACGATAAATGCATTTTAGTGTAGAGATTATGATTAAGCTAAAGCTGAATAGTTATCTATAATTATTAATTAGTGGTAATTCATTTCAACTCTATACTTATGAGTTTACTTTTAGAATCGATATAACAACAAATATATTTCTATGATTAAAAGTTTATGAATTTTAATTATCTACTTCAATCATAGTTAGTTGATATTAAAAAGTAATTTTTCTTTTTCTTTTTTTAGTTTAATTATAAATAAATTAAAAATTAAAAATTAACGATATTTTAGTTTATTGACACATATATACACTCCTAAAATAAAAAAAACTATGTTACAACTTTTGAGTTTTGTATATGAAAAGGAAAAATAAAAGATTAGTCCACATTTTGTGAATTATCAACCGTTTCAAAAATAAAGAAAACGCTATGGGCATAATGGGAATTTGAGCAAAAATATAATTCTGCCTCTTCTTCTTCTTCACCGCAATCAGAAAAAGAGACACGAGCTCAAAGAAACTTTGGCGAATCTGCAGAAGAACACAGGCAAGAGTGCAGATCTGAGATTTAGAAAAGCTTTGCCGAATCAATGACTTCCAAATTGATTATCATTTTCGTTTTTGTGCTCCACGCCATTGCTTTTGGCCTGGCCGTGGCTGCTGAGCGAAGAAGAAGCACTGTAACCTCCACACTCTCTCTTATTCTTTTCTGCTTTTTACTGCAATTTTGTCGATTTTGGGTCTGTTCTGTAGGTTTCTGCTTCAAATTAGTTCGCTCAATGTTCATAATGTGGTATCAGTCCATCTATTAGATTAGGGTTCACTAAATTGTTGCTTTACTAATTTAAAAGCAGCAAAATGGAAATGCATCATATTATTTTTATTTTTATTTTTTTACGAAGATCATTGTCATTCTCATGATTTACAGCAAACTAAGAATATAGTTCAGTTCTGCCAGCCTGAGAGTATAGTTCAACTGGTTAAGATAATGTCAAAACTTTGAATTCTTTGGCTTTTTCTAAAAGGCAAATCTCAACTCTTCTGAAATCAAGTATAAGGAAAGAAAATCTTGTTGATAAGCTTGATCAAATGGAAGCTTTTATATGTGTATACATATTTTGGAAACCGAAAAATTGGAGGTTCACGAGACATCGAGACATCGAATGAGTCTTGAACCTGAACCTTAAAAAAATCACACTTTTAAATGCCAAGCCTTCGACACCACCTCTTGGGGACAATGGAAGCCTTTATATTAGAATAAGTGAAGAACACAAAGTGGAAATCACATTTCGTTTCCTACCTTTTTGGTTTCTTCTTTGCTTAAAAGATAAAATAGTTGGCTTTTACTCATTAGTAATGCCTACAAAATAATGTTGGTTGATATTATTAAATTCCAATCCATCTGCCTAAATTTTTGGGATGATCGATGATTTAACATGCTTCAACATAGTATCAAAGTTGTGTTTAAATCCCTGCCTAATAGGTTCATCCCCAATTTATATTGATTTCGGTTAGTATAATTAAATTTACTCCAACCTATTGGCTTAAGCTTTGGTTGATTGATAATTTAACATGTTTCAACAGATACAAACATGGGATTTTATTTATTTAAATGGATAGTGGTGATAGTTTGTGAGTGTCGTCTTTAACTTTATGTGCTAATTGGTTGATTGTTATGAAGTAATTGTTTCTGCATCTGTTAACAGGCCACGGTTGTGCAAGATTCAGAAAAGACACACAACTATTGCGTCTATGACTCGGACATCTCAACGGGCTATGGCGTTGGTGCTTTTCTACTTCTGATGGCCAGCCAGTCCCTCATAATGGTAGCTAGTCGATGTTTTTGTTGCGGCAAGTCATTGAATCCGGGTGGTTCAAGGTCCTGGGCTGTTATCCTATTTATAACCTGCTGGTAAGTGATCTTCACTCCATGAGTTTAGCGTAGAGGAGAAAACTTCAAACTAAAGGGTCCAAACTCGATACTTCACACAATCTTGCAGGGTGTTTTTCTTCATTGCCGAGGTTTGCTTGTTTGCGGGTTCAATAAGGAATGCCTACCACACCAAGTACCGGACTATATTCAGCGTGGATCCTCCCTCGTGCGAAACTTTGAGGAAGGGAGTTTTTGGTGCAGGTGCAGCCTTCGTTTTCCTCAATGTCATTGTATCTGAACTTTACTATGTATTCTACTCGAAGTCGAGAGAAGGCTTCCTTCCATACGGTGGAGAGGCTGGCGTGAGCATGGGAACCTACAAATGACTGTATGTGTGTAGTTAAACATTATAGGTTTTCTTCATCTTGGTATAGCTTTGTATATCAAGTACTGGTTTTAGTTAGGATGAAATGTCAATCAGTATCATAATTTGTATTCTGTCAAGTTCTTTGTTTTCTCTTCCTTTTGACCAAAGCTGGCCTTTTTTACGGTAGATTGTTACATTTGTATTCTTATAATATTTGTCACTCTTATGAAAATTCAGTCGTTATGTGTTCTTATATATATATATATATTCCATTTTTACCACCGGGTGTTTGACCATGTAGCAGAAAAGAAAATTATGGCTCTTTCACATCCAAATAATTATCCAAAATTTATCTTTTCCTTTCTTTTTGATCTCTTCACCTCATGAAAATGGACATTGTAATTCCCATATTCTTCTCAGTGCTCTCATCATGGCCTAAAATAAGGCATTACATAAATTAATTCAAAATTTCAAACTGATAATAGCCTCTTATCCGATGTTATAATATTTGATTATCAAATTCAAAAAAAATCAATCCTTAAATAGCGGTCGGTCTTAATAGGAAGTCGTAGTGGATTGAACACATAAATTTGATTTTTGTTCTCCATTTCTCATTTAATTTTAAAATTACACACTTCTCCCTGAGAATGGCAAAAAAGGGGATTTCATGTAGTTCAATTAAACACAAACAAGGATGCGAAGGCAATAAGTGATAGTGACTAAATGCAAATTGATGATCGAATTGCCTCCTCCCTCGTCTTCTCCTGATTGTGAATTTGAGTTTCATTATCTCCAAAGGTGGATGGCCATCGAGAGAAGAAGAGAAGAGAAAGATCTTCTATTAGCAGAATTAAGTTTCTTGTTGCACTGTGTTTGTGCTCGTCCGGCGGGGCGATATCGAGTCAGTTCGATGTAGAGTGACTGGAAAGATTATAGATTTGTGAAGAAGGGGAAGAAGGAAAACAAAAAACAAAAAAGACACAAAACTTACACTAGGAATTTAGCAACAGATAATGTACTTTCTGTTATCGGGGATTCTAGAGTTCTATAGAATTGAGGAGGAAAAAGAAACATATTATTCAAATAGATGGTAATTGAATTTATAATTTCTTGCCTAAAACATATTTTAACGTCAACTGTTTTCATTATTTTCAGGTTTTCAAAATTAATGACTAAGAATAGTCTTTACTCTTTAGAGTTCACCATTTCACTTAAAAAAACAGAATAAGATCGGTGGTGCATTATTTATCTAGATGGATCATGGATGGTACTTTATTTCAACATCACGGTTTATCTTATTTGAGAGTAACAGTGGTGCCTGCTCCGATTTCAAAAAAGTAAATAAATAATAATAATAATAATAAATAGTGAACCGCTCCTACCCATTCCCAATCCCTTTCAATCTTCGGCGATTATGAGCGATCATCCCATAATTCCATTTCTATCTTTGAGTTTTAAAAGAAAGAAAGAAAGAAAAAATCCGAGAAAATCCAGTCCTCAAATTGTGATTGGTCGCTAGAACTAGATTTGGAAGAAGCCCATAACTCATCAATTATCTTATCCTCTCTTGTTTGATATCTTGAAGCCGTGACTCCTTTCTGTTGGGCTCTACCTTCTGATATTTCTCCCTATAAATACACTCTCTTCATATTCTCTATCCAATGCATACAATAATTACCCATTTAGCCAATTTAGCCAATTTTAATGGCTCTTCAAGCTGCTTCTCTGGTTTCTCCTGCTCTTTCTTTACCCAAAGAGGTCTGTCTCCTCCAAAAGAATTATAATGTTTACTTCAATTTCAGATGGGTTCATTTTGGTTTTCACATTCATGTGTTTTTTAGCAGGGCAAGTCTAGTGTTTGCTTCAAGGATTCCACTTTGTTTGGAATATCATTCCCAGACAGTTCTTCTACATTCAGGTGTAAGGTAGTGGGGATGTTTCTAAATTTGTCTTCTTTTGTATTTTTATCTTACTTGGATCTCAATTCAGAAGTGTGGAGACAGGAACGTAAATACTACTTTCATTATCAATTAATTTTGATACTAATATTTAATATATCATGGGAACTCATTAAACCTTAATAGATATTCGGTTTAATGTGTCATGAAGAGTGGACTAGTCATAGGACTATATAAGAAATGCTGACATCGTCAATTAGTCTTGAGATGATGTGCACACTATCCAATAGAAATGGTGTGAGAATTTTTTGATATGGTTTAGATTGTTGGTTGGTTTGGTTTCATCACTTACATTTTCAAGCTGTAATTGGGAAATGCAGAGAGAATTGAAGCAGCAGGTTGGTGGCATTAGGGCTCAGACAACGGCGACTACAGCTCCAGCTATAACCAAAGCCGGTTCGGAGGGGAAGAAGACTCTTAGGAAGGGCAGTGTTGTGATCACTGGAGCTTCTTCTGGTCTGGGTCTTGCCACAGCCAAGGCTCTAGCTGAAACTGGAAAGTGGCATGTCATTATGGCTTGCAGGGATTTTCTCAAGGCTGAAAGAGCTGCCAAATCTGCTGGCATTACCAAGGAAAACTACACTGTTATGCATCTCGACCTTTCGTCACTTGATAGTGTTCGCCAGTTCGTCGACAACTTCCGGCAGTCGGGCAGGCCGCTTGATGTACTGGTGTGCAATGCTGCTATTTACCGCCCAACTGCCAAAGAACCTACCTTCACTGCTGAAGGCTTTGAACTTAGTGTTGGAACTAACCATCTTGGACACTTCCTCCTCTCCCGTTTGTTGTTAGAGGATTTGAACAAATCTGATTACCCCTCAAAGCGGCTCATTATTGTTGGATCGATAACCGGTACAATTCTACTGTCTGGGGTTGTTTTCGACCTCGTAATTTCCTTGCTAGGGTGCTATGCTAAACTTGGTTTTTAATTTTTTGGTATCAGGGAACACAAATACCTTGGCTGGAAATGTACCTCCTAAGGCCAACCTTGGAGACCTGAGGGGAATTGCTGGAGGACTGAATGGGCTAAACAGCTCGTCCATGATCGATGGTGGTGAGTTCGATGGTGCCAAGGCATACAAGGACAGCAAAGTGTGCAACATGCTGACTATGCAAGAGTTCCACAGGCGGTACCACGAGGAAACCGGAATCACATTTGCTTCCCTCTACCCGGGATGCATTGCCACAACAGGTTTGTTCAGAGAGCATATTCCGTTGTTCAGGACACTCTTCCCTCCATTCCAAAAGTACATCACCAAGGGTTATGTTTCAGAAGAAGAATCAGGAAAAAGATTGGCTCAGGTAACTTTAACTTCATAATAGTACTACAGGAAACGAAAACAATGTCGGATCACATCGGTTCAATGATCTGATTGATTGCATGTATGTAATGCAGGTTGTGAGCGAGCCGAGCTTGACAAAGTCAGGCGTGTATTGGAGCTGGAACAAGAACTCGGCTTCATTTGAGAACCAGTTGTCGGAGGAAGCAAGTGATGCAGAGAAGGCTCGCAGAGTGTGGGAGGTCAGTGAGAAACTTGTTGGTTTGGCTTAAAATCACAAGCCTCAACTCAAGTTTCTATGGTGCTCGTGCGGCAGTTACCAACTATGATGCTTTGTTTTGTTTTATTTTGTAAAACTAGTTTGTTCACTTGTTGAGTTTAGTCATTAATAAAAAGGCTACATTTTACCCTCCAAAATCAAATTTAGATTTTTAAGGTCCATTTGATAACTATTTCATTTTTAATTTTCTATTTTTATTTTTAACTTTTTAAAAATAAGTTTGTTTGATAACCAATTTTAGATTTTATAATTAAAATTACAAAAAACGTGTTTAAAATATTAAAGAAATTTTAAAAACTAAAAGAAAGTTGTTTTTGTTTTTGAAAAAGTATAAAAAAAAATCAAGAATAAAGAGTAAAAAACTAAAAAAATCAAAATAAACTATGATGTTTGTGGTTTTTAATTTTTAAAAATATAAAACTAAAATCAATTATCATCCAAAAAATCAAAAAGTAGAAAATGAAAAATTATAAATAAGAAACAAAAACGAAATGATTATCAAACAAGGTCTAAACTTGTCGACCACAAGAAAGTTAGATACTTCATGGAGTAGAGAGCCCTATTGACTGAATCACCTACTCAAAATGAGATGGAAACAAATCAAACAAAAACGAATCAAATGAGTTCAAAATATAATAATACCGAGGTAGATACTTTCTGAAATAATTAAACTCACAAAATGATAGAGAAAAATATTGGAAAAAGCAAGTGTGTACATACAACAACATACTTATTTATTAGAAAAGTAGTTAAAAAAATCTCCTAACAGTGACAATACAAGCAAAAGTTGCAGGTCAGCTGAATTTCTTTGTACCTTCCAGGTCTCAGGTAAGTGTCAAAAACATTTACAGTTCATAAGCTGGGAACCTAGCTGCAGATGGTTCATTCATGTCGAAAAAGAGATATGCCATTCCCCCAATTCCTTCAAACAAGGAATACGGGCGATCGCCAGAATGCATCTTTCCTTCTGAAATCAGCTTTTCTGCATTCTGATGCAGAAAGCATGCAAATGCTTTGGCTCTGTACAAATGAATGATATCACCAGTCAATCTGTAGAGTGAAAGAAACACGTACGTGTTACCGCTAATTCCATGACAGATTCCGACTCGTTTGAGCAGACCACGGTTCCAGATGACTTCCCCAGCATCTAACGCTGCTTGCAGAAATTCATCATCTCCAAAAACCTGGCGTGTGTCGGTGTGTGTGTGTGTGTATGCATAGAGATGAATGCAGCAATTAAAGCCTAACAAAAATTGGTTTGGACTGCTGACAGTTTCATGTAGCGATTGAATCTATGTGAAGGAAGTAAAAACAGATTACTTGGGTTTTAAGTAATACAGGCCTAAAGACAAGAATGATCACGAATACCTCAGCTGCTTTTATGAGGGTAAGAGCAACACCAGGAGCCCCATGGCACCAGTGCACCAGCCGGTCGGAATCATTTCCTTCACTCGAACAAAAATTTCCACTTGGAGGCCGATTTTTAACCATGTAAAGTAGTGTATTCTTCACATCTTCAACCTCATCTGGTTTTAGTTCCATGTTCATCAAAACATGCAGAATTCCAGCTACACCATGGGCAGCACCCCAGTACTTCTTCCCATGCCATTCGTACATCAACGGAGATTTCCCCTTCTTACCCAATTGCCTACCGGCCTCAATAATCTCATCCACAACCGATCTCTGCCCAAAATTTCCATTCCATTAGAGATGGTAAATTGTGCAACTTGTGGAGTTAAACTAAGAAGATCAAATGAGAGTCTTGTATTGAAATGACATACCATAATAGTGTTAGATATCGTGTTCTGACCAACATGCTTGTTAAGAAACAAACAGGCCCATAAGAACCCTGCTCTTCCATATAGCAGCTCATTTGGTAATTCACTAGGCAGTTTAATCTGATCTAGCAGGCATATAAATGGGTCTTACAAATCATAATACATAAGCAAGGAAATGGAAGGTAACATGAAATCAATCAACCAACCAATGGTTAAAAATCATTACATCCATAAAACTTCCCAAGTAATGATCGACTAGTGTTCCGTCATTAGCAAGCTTTGCTGCAACTGCACCAAGAGCACAAACCCCAGCTCGCCCACAGAGAAATGACACTCGCCTGCATTTCAATTGAACAGAAATTGAGAATCTCCCTTACTCTAAAAGAAATTGAGAATCTCCCTTACTCTAAAAAAAATTGAGAATCAAATTTACCATCAGCAACACATTCTACCTCTTATATTTCCAGCACAATTTCTAAAATAATTCATCTATAGCACATAATTTTCTATCAGTGATAGAACTCAACCCGTGATAGACCATAATTTTCTAATAATGATAGAATTCAACTAGTGATATATTGAGTTTACCATTGATTGAATTATATCATTAGTGATAGAACTCAATTTGGATTTCCCTGTTGCAAATGAGTTAATTTTGATTTTGTGCTGTAACTTTTTTTATTATACATGCAAAGTCCCTTGAACAAAACCACTTCCTGCAAAAATGCATCGATCTAAATTAGGAACGAACAGAAATACAAATACAATCCAAATAACCAATTAAGTTTCCCATTGAAATCAACTTCTTCTCTACGTTGAGAGATTATCCATAAGACACAACTCAAATACAAAGAATAAAATGAGAATTAAATAGAAAGATTACCCTGAATTTGCAGATACAGAGTGACATGCTCTCACAATGTCAGAGCAGAATTTGAGATCATTCCCATTGTTAGAAAGTAGGTAAGATTTGAAAGCCAAGAAAGCCGTCCCCAACAGTCCAGTATACAAAGTATAATCCTGCGGAGGCCTTTCACTCATGGTCCAGGTCTTCTCCACGACCTAATACCAGAAGATTTGAGAGCAAAATACGAAAAAAAAACCCTAGAAATTTGAGAGAAGTTGAAGGTACCGTTTGTTTGAGATGAAGAGCTGTTTGTATAAAGCGAGGGGAAAGTGCAGCGTAGGGCAGTGAAAGGAGCTCTGCCGGAGAAAGGGGGTCTTTGGCGGTGTCGGAGTCGGACACCGGTGCTTCACCGGCCGACTCTGCCATTTGGTTTCGAAAGAATCGATCGGCCATTTCTGAGTGTCCCTCCCTCACTCACATGCTAATATGTCTTTTTCTCTCATATTTTTGTATTCTGACATTTGATAGACATATACTTGAAAATCGACCAACCAACTCTACCTGATCGATTTCCGGAAAATGTATAAACACTCATAGGCCACAAGTGATATGCAATTAAATGACATTCGACAATTGAGTTTGTTTCTTTTTTTTAGATTACACTAATAGGACGAAAGACTTGAACTTAAGATCTCTTAATCACTAATTAAATTATACTTTAGCTCATTCATTTGCTTTTTTTTTTTTTTTTTTTTTTTTTTTTTTTTTTTTTAATTCTTTACAAAAGTTAACCATGAATCTATATAGGAAAAAAAAGGAAAATGGTACAATCCTATATTCCAATAGGAGATGTCCATACCATTACTATTAATACAATAGACCATTGCCTTTTAGACATGGAAAAATGTATCCTATTTTGAAAACCGAATCTTGTCAAGTGTATGATACAATTAAAGAATGAGTTAGATACAATTCAAGGCTTCATCTAGTAATCATTTTTGTCCACAAATTAAATAACGAACAACTCCTCCTCAATTTGTTTAAATTTAGAATTTGAAGAAGGTTAGTGAGGAGTGAGGCAATTAGTAAATAATTAAAAAGGCAAAGAAGAGGAATTTTATTGTGTAATTACAGGGGATTGGAGAGAGGAATGTAATTAGAAGAGAGTAAAAACATAGTGAGTATATATATTTATTTGGTTTCCCATTCAGCCCAATTAGCTTCACTGCCTCTTCTTGGAATGCTATTGACTCTTGTATACACATCAACCTTGAAGTTAGCCCCACACATGGCTCCTTCACTGTCAACTCTAGGCATTGGCTTCATCTTGTGCAGTGGGTGCTCAAAGCTCATGAGCCCTCCTTCGCTGTGGAACATGCACCCAGTTGGGAATGGTGCATAGGACTTAGCACACCCTTCTTTTATCACTTCCACATCATCTGATATCACCACTGACCCATCTGCTGCAATTCCCCAGTACAGCTTCACTCCTCCATCACCTCCCTACATTAATGAATACTTATATTATTTATAGAATATGGAGAAAGAGAGATGATAGTGTAAGTGTAAGTGTAGGTACCAAGGCAGCAAACACAGTACCAGCCCTGCTGTCATAAACAACAAAGGCAAAACTGCCATCCAAGTCTTTAAGGACTTGATCAGCCGGGTAAGGCCCTCTGTCTCTAAGCGTCCTGTAAGCCTCAATCAGAAACATGGCCTCGTTCGAGCCCTTCCACAACCCGTATTGCTTGTTCAGCGCGCACAGGTTGTTTAGGCTTCCCAAGAACACACAGTATATGTCATCCAACCCACAGAACAGCCTGTGAGGGATCAAATCATATCGTTATTATATAAACACAATTGTCACAAGGTGAGTATCTGATCTCGAGTTTAACTAATTAGCTAGTTACCTTTGGTTAAGAGAGAACGGGCGATCGGGAGGAACGTAGGCAAGGACCGCGGCCTGACCGAAGTTGATCGAGAAAGTGTTGTGAGGGTGGCGGCCAAGAAACTCTTTGAGTGTCTCTTCAGGGAGCTTGGGGGTCTTACAGCCGCTCGAATTGGATGCAGGGCTGTTGAGCTCCTCAGGTGGGTGTGCAAAGGTTTTGTGAAAAATACCCAACATTTTGCTTAATTTAATTTCCTCCCCAAAAGTTTATCTCCACAAACTCTCATCCCACTTTATATATGTATATATGTATATAAAACAAAAACAAAAACAAAACAAATGCAACGCACACGGTATGGGCAATTCTGTGTGTAATTATTGTGGTATGGAATGGGATATGGATAAGGTTCCCGTTTTTCAATCACCCTTATCTCCTCCCAAATACACACATCATTTCTTTATATATATATTAGAATTTCCCATTTTGTATTTGACAAGTTTTTGGATTATGGAAGAATTTGGGTCTATCTCACAACTTCTATTATAATATCATTCGTATGGTATTTTTGGGCAACACATTTTATTTTTCTTTTTTTATTTTATATTTATTGTAAAAAAAAATTAAAAAAAAAAGTGTAGATTCAAATAAATGATATTATAGTGGAAGTAGACCCAAATTCTACTCTTTTCACATATATATACTGATTTTCATAAAATTCTCTATTTTTTATGCCTAGAGAGACACGTGCGACCCTAAATTCTCAATTATTATATTTCTTTCTCTTTTCGTAATTTTATTTGAGAAAAATTCCTATACACATGATGTGTAGAGGAGCTCTACATTTATCCTATGTGGCATATTTTAGTGCCACACAAATAATTTTATTTTTTAATATTTTTAATTATTGCATAAATTTGTGTGGCATCGAAAGGTGTCACATAGGACAAATGTAGAGCTCCTCTACACATGATGTGTAGAGGAGTTTTTCTCATTTTATTTAGAGTATTTATTGGGAATCGAGATTTTATCTTCATGTTTTCTTTCTAAGTGGCGTCTATGCTTTAAACTCTGTAACAAATTTGTCCGCCCAGGCGGTGGTATTGCCGAATAAAAAATTGAAGGTTAAACTTCCATTTTGGTCCCTCAACTATCATGAAAGTTCTATTTTGGTCCCTGAACTTTCAAAAGTTTAATTTTAGTCCCTCAACTATCATTTTTGTTCTATTTTGGTCCCTCAACT
>JBBMEF010000023.1:2705517-2717848 GCA_037832685.1 Sicyos baderoa
AAATAGATGTCAGACATGCGTTTAAATAGTTCTGTTTTTAGACATTTCCCTAATTAATTTACAAAAAGTAGCCATTTCCCTAGTTTACCCCTAATTAAATCTATCTATTTCTATTTCTATTAAATTAACTTAAATTATTTCTCTCAACTTCTAACCATTATTTTCTTTCAAATTTCTTATTTTTCTTTATTTTTATAATGTAATAATTCTGAAAAAGTAAGAAAAACAATCACTCATTGTATTCAACATAATTTAATAATAATAATAAAAAATACCAAGTTGGATAACATTTGTTTTGTTAGAATTAAATCTATAAATGCTACTTTTCCTGTTATGTTAATTAATATATACTTTTTGAATCTGTGTTTTACTTGTTATATTTGTTATCAAATTAATGTTAATTTCAAAAACTTAATTTTGTCTTTAGAACAGGGTCAAGTCTTAAATATTTTCACCGTCAAATATCTTTTTTTCCAAACACTTTCTTAAGGGGTGTTTGGAATTTTTTCTTTTTTTTAAACGAGAAGACATTCATGGTAAAATATAACGAGGAAAATAACACAGTTAAAAAAAAAAAAAAAAAAAACTAGATGATTATTAAATAAAAACTTAATTTTATTGTTTTATCTAGTAGAAGAGAAGATTCAAACTAGTAACTTCTTTTCTTATAATCATAAATATTCGGACTAATTTACAATATAATATTCTAATTGATGAATCTAACAAAACAATATAATATTCTAATTGGATTAGTAACTTATTGTTATCTTTTAGTTCAACACTAGTTTCAATCAAAATTGATCATTAATTTTCATTTAAATGAGAGTAATATTATCTTTTAGAGTTGGTGATATCTCTCCCCCGAATTTAAATTCAAAAAAGAAAAAACAGAATGATATTTTAATTTAAAAATTAAATAGATAGGTTTTAAAGAAGTAGAAAAGGCAAACTAAAAAAAAAAAATAGATTTTGGAGGTATGCTCTCTTTTAGGTTTCAAGTTCGAGACTCGCTAGTGACAGAGACAGACGAGAAAAAAAAAAAAAAAACAAAGCAGCGGGCCCTACCCTTTTAAGTACCGTACATCTCATATTACATTTTTCGGTTTCTTTATTTAAAAAAAAAAACTCTCATTAGTATTATAAATATTCCATTACTGCGCTTCCTCTTTTCTCCACCCTCTCCAGTTTCTCCGATCAACCACCGCCACCGACCTCCGCCGCTCTCCGAAGCTCTCCTATTTCCTTTTTGTCGGGGTTTCTTCAAACTCTTCCATCTTAGCTTTTGTATGGCAGTGAGCTTCTTTTCGCATGACGTTTCTGACCTCTGTCTCGGCAAGCCTGCGCTGAGGCCGCTGTCCTTGACCGCAACCGTCGCCGACGCCTTGCTTGCTCTCAAATTCTCCCAAGATTACTTCGTCAGTGTTTGGGACTGCCGTTTCGCCAAGAACCCTAGCTGCGGCGGCGATTTTGAGTGCTGCCGATGCGTCGGGAAGCTGTGTATGGTGGATGTGATTTGCTATCTCTGTAGGGACGAGAATCTTCTGTCTCCTTCGGCTGCATTGCGCGCTTCTGTCTCTGAGATTTTGCCTCAGATTCCTGGAATCGTGATGCATTTGGAGCCGTCTGCTAGGTATACGAATTATTCTGATGAAATTTGGATCTACGTTTTTTTGGAATTTTTGGAATATTTTTCAATTGATTCTTTAATTGACTGGTTTTTAGGGATTTGTAACTGCTGCTGTTCTATTGATTTTTGCTTTAGATATTGAGATTCTTCATGATTTAGGTTTATGAAGTTTTGTCAATTACTGTATAAATTGGGCTTTATAAACCTTTTTTGTTCAATTTCTGTTATGAATTGTTTGTTTCTGTCATTAGCTCTTCAGGGGAAAAGTGTTTTCCCCACTTGATTTTCTTTTCTTTGCTGTCTTTTGGTTTTATTCTATGACTATATATGATTGTGAATTCATAAAGAGAATATTAGGGTTGTATAAAGTTCTTTAAGATGGTTAAGTTAGTTGAAGTATCTGTTTTGATTATATTCCAGCTTGTTAGATGCCATTGATCTGGTTCTCCAAGGTGCTCAAAATCTTGTTGTCCCAATCAAGACTAAGCTAGGAAGTAATTCGAGAAGAAAGCAGCTAAAAAATACCTCAAATGCCATCCATGGCGGTCGGGAATTCTGCTGGCTTACTCAGGAGGATATAATCAGATATCTTCTTAGCTCAATTGGGCTTTTCTCCCCAATTGCTGCTCTCTCCCTTGACAGCCTTGGCATCATTTGCACCAATGTGTTATCTGTTAACTATCACTCCCCTGCCTCCTCTGCCATTGAAGCCTTTTCCGGCTGCATCGCCAACCAAACCTCGGTTGCTATTGTTGATGCCGATGGAATTCTGATTGGTGAGATCTCACCCTTTGCCCTTGCTGGATGCGATAAGGCCATTGCTGCTGCGATTATGACCTTGTCGTCTGGGGACCTGATGGCCTACATTGACTGTGGAGGGCCTCCGGAAGATCTTGTTAAGGTGGTGAAGGCTAGGCTGAAAGAGAGCAACTTGGAAGGAATGCTGGAGGAATTCAATAACTCACCATCCTCAATTGGATCTGTTTCTCTCACTTCTTCATCGTCTGATGAGGAGTTCTCGCCATCTCCGACCTCAAGAAAGTATAGGAGATCATCAACCTACTCGGCACGGATCACTCGTCGTGCTGAAGCCATAGTTTGTCATCCTAGGAGCTCCTTGATTGCTGTTATTATCCAGGCAATCGCACACCGTGTGAACTATGTTTGGGTCATCGAAGACGACTGCAGTTTGATCGGCATTGTCACATTCCTTGATATGTTAAAAGTTTTCAGAGAACAATATAGAGACCAGTGAGTAGACTTTTAAACCCTAAGCCATTTGGCTTAGAAATTTTGCACCCCTCCCCCCTTCTTACTATTATGTTTAGAATAAAAAACTGAAAAAGTGTGTTGCCACATTGAGACAATTTGGGACAGTAAAATCTATTTGGCTTGTGTTGTTTGTGATGTTATGTGTTTGTCTATAAACTTTTGGGGTCTTCATGTTTCAGCTTTGTGTTCAAAAAGCTCTGAAGCAGAGTGCAGATATGGATATTTCTATGCAAGCACTTTTTGTCTATATTGTGCTTTGTTAATGATGAACTACCATGATTAATCAATTCAAACAAATCTCTTGAGTATTGTAAAAGTGTATCTAAGCAGTAGCCATTTTCTTTTATTAAAAAAAAAAAAGAAAAGAAAAAAAAGATGGGATGACAGCTCATTACTGATGAACTGGCAAAAGGTCTTACATGTCACTTGAATATTGGTCAACTGTCTGTCATTATCTGTCAAATAATACCAAGGCTCCACTCAATATCTGGTGAAGTATTAGATTTGGATCTTCCTTGGGATCACAATGATTCATATATGCATGGAAAATCAAAATTATTCTAAAGATTTTTTTTTTATACATGTGATTATGTTAGGTTGAGTGTAATTGGAATCTGCTCATTTGTCAAGTTTTATATTAATCTACTGTCTTCTTTCCAATTTTTTTTTTTTTTTTTTTTAATGTACCAACTAGGATTCGATCTTGAGACCAGCAATACCAACTTAATTTTAAGTTTGACTGGTTGACCATCAAGCTACAATCCTATTTGGTCTGTCTTCTTTCTACTTGAAAGATACATTTTTACTATTAAGGTATCATTTTCATTCTCAATGTTTTCCAAGGCATTACTTGGGTGATGATATGATGTTTATATAAAGAAAACTAGTTTTACTTTTACTTAGTTTCAAGCAACATTTAAGAAGATTAAAGTGTGATTAGTACTTTGCCCATCTAGTAGATGGCATCTACTATCCTCTAGACTTTTCCTCTTTCTCTTCTGTTACTGTAGTCAATCTATCTATCCTACCTTAACTTAATGATGTTTTAGCCAAAAATGTATAGATAAACCATTTTAATAAAATTCCTTAAAACAGTGATTGGAAACATAATGTTAATCATCTGGTTTCATGAACCTCTAATTATTTGTAGAATCTTGTTGAAACCTGATGATTAACATTTTGTTCATCATTGTTCTATGGAATTTAGTTACAACAATTATATTAGAGAATGTAATTAGGTGACATTTTGACTTTTAGCACCCAACCCATTTTCTAAAAATGGTAGGAAAAGAAAAGACTTCAGAAACCAAAGCAGTGAAACTGAACTAAAACTGAACGTTTTCAGTCTTTATCTTCCACAGAGAAAATAATGCAAATCCGTTACAATACAAAGCCAGAATAAATTGACAATGGAGATGTAAATGTTAATAACAAACATAAAGTTACAAATATCTAAAGTAAAGGGAACAGCTAGGTTAATAATTACCAGATTCTGAAACAGTACTCTCATCATCCAAATCTTGGATAAAAATTTCAGTTGGTTCAAGGCAGCTTCTCAGAGATTCATGCCCCAGTTGTCTTCGTTCGTTATCTCCGAAGCCCAAGATTCTTCCTTTGTCAGTTACAACGACGGTGTGATACAAGCCGGTGCTGATTTGCGAAACCCGGTGAGCTCTTAAGCTGTCGAGGCTTCGAGGACTCAAGACTTTGTCAGATACTCCTCTGTCCAGAAATCCAAGGCTGCCAAACCCCATCCACCCAAAACCATAAACAATACCAGTGTCAACCAACACAAAAGTTTTCCGCTTTCTTGCACATACCTGAAACAAAAACGTTTCCAAACGAGCCCTCATTAAGACGATTCGAACACAGATTATGCAAGATATGCAGCATCTAATCTTTTTCAAACTAATACTATGAGCTATTTCATCAACAAAAAAAGACACTAGAAATCACACAAGAAAGCTAAACAGATTTAGTTTGGTTATGATCCAGACCTGCACTGCAAGGTGGTTCTTAAGACTGCTCAGCAGTTGAGGAATGGTCTTATCGATCTCATCTCCATGGCCCAGCGCACCACAGTAGCCTTTTCCCCAAGTATATACCTGTAATGAGAAATCACCAATATAGATATCAAAACAGTTCTTGCAATGATTGTGCTAAACTAAATCTAGGATGTTAGTAAGGCCACTATGCTCATATTGAGTTTGGGAACTAACAAATCCATTAGAATCTACTGCCACTGCATGCTCGTCGCCAGCAGAGACGGAAACAATATGAATATCCTTTAATTTAAATGTCTGGAGAACCCGAGGCTGGAACTCATTGTGCTGCTCCCCATGGCCTAGGCAGAAATTAGACCCCGACCCAAAAGAGTATACACTCCCGTCGTTAACTACGGTCAATACATAGCTTGGACCAGCAGCAATCTGAATTACGGATCCAATTTCGACTAGCCGTTTGACAACCTGAGGAGTAGATTTCTCTAGAGAATCACCATGGCCAAGCTGACCATATGTGTTTGTTCCGCATGTATAGACATGGCCTTGTCTTGTTAAAAACACTGAAAAATTATGCCCCACAGAGACCTGAAGAAAACATGCCATAATTACCAAGTAGTTTATCAGTTTAAAAACAACCAATCATGAATGCATGTATATATGACGTACAATTAATATGAAATTCAAACAAATCATAGATGCTCAATACATATGTGACAACTAAAACAGAGATTATAAACAATTTACCTGCTTGCAAGGAATTCCATTTAATGCATCAACAAGTCTAGGTCTAAAGATTTGACAGCTTGTATCTCTGTGCCCACAAGAAAATGATGAATTATCTCCACAGGTGAAAACCTATTGATAAAGACAAGCCATAGACCGTAATTGAGAGTGACATCCATGAAACCATGTACTACAGTGTCAATGAGTAACAAATAACTATTGCAAACAAATAAATAAAAATCTAGTTATCAATGATCTGCAAGTACCTGATGCTTTTATACACTAGATATACCACGAAGTAGGAATTAGAATCATAAAATTAAGTCCACAAACCCAACCGAAGTATGAAGATTCGACACAGGCGTTTAAGGTTTATTATAGAATTTTGGAGGATAAAGAGGCTTCAAAATAAGCTCCAATTTCCATCATGGTACTTCTAATAATTCAAACTAAGAGCTCAATCAGGGATCAAATTAGCAACAAGACTCTATACTACAGAAAAATAAACATCAACTTTGTATTTCAGTGACCAAATCTGTAGAGCAATTTAGACAGTTGGTGTGGTTTATTCGAGATTAGAAATATAATAAAAAAATATTCATATACGGAAAAAAATCTGTATCAAGGAGAGCCAATGATAGTATATAACAGATCAAACATAGTAAGTACTATAATATACGCCAAAGCCGACATAAGATTCAATGGTTTACCTGTCCCGACTGTGTGACAAAAGCAGCATGATTGTAAGAAGCAGAGACTTGCTCAACATATACAGAAGATGGAAAGTTAATTCGGGTAAATGATACACATTGCTTGGTCTCAGCGCCATGACCAAGAACACCACATAGGCTGGAACCACACGAGTACACTGATGCATTGCTGATCAGTAATGTATGATATTTTCCAGTTGCAATCTGCATCTGCTATAAAATAAATAGGAAATAGCTTCAAATCCTCTTCCACAAATCAGAAGTATATACATATATATATATAATAATAATTATTATAAAAAAAAGACAGCAAACAATCAAAACCATATCATTGACACGACAGATTATTTTCATACATCTTATAATTTGAGTAGGTGATCAGACCCTGTTAGCTACTATTCTTATTCAATAGAACAAATTTAAGTCCATTTTCTTTCCAAAGAAATTTTAGATCCATATAAATAGCTAGATATTGAGCATACAAAATCCAAGCACACTGATAAGTACACTCATTTTAATAAAAGAAAAGCAATAGTTCTAGAAGAAATAATACATTGCCTTCCGAGGTCTCGATAATGTTGGAAGATTTCTCCACCAATTGCAAGAAACTAAGAACACGCTTCCACTTCCCTTGACAGCGATCAAAGAGTTGTTTCTGGGAATCCCCTCCCATTCTGGAATAAATGCTGTGTGATATACATAATTGAAATGCTGCAAAATCAACTAATGATCGAAACTTGAGAGGGTACAGCTCATGGCTCCCCCCAAACATCTTGCAAGTCAACTCCAAGCAAACAAGATCACGAGCACTAAGCCGACCGTAGGTTAGAACTTCTAAAATCAAATGCAAAGGCAAGTCCACAACTGAGGTTGAATGAAGCCATTTATCCATATTTTCAGTCAAATTTCTGACTTTCCAAGCTTGAATGAAATCTCAAATAAAAATCCCACTGAAACACAGTTACTACTGATTCCTGGCTAATTACAGAGACGCCAATAGATGTAACCAATAGCGGCTAACACGCAAGGGTTGTCAAATTTTTAGGCGAAATCGCAAGCAATTAAAGCAACATATAAAGAACACATCAGAAGGGAGGAAAATATGGGAAATAGAGTACAAAAAAGGCGTTCCTGAAAAGAACTTCAGCCGTAATGAGTAAAATGATTGGAAACAAATCATCAGATGGGACAAATGACACCCGCACAATGTTCCCAAATTTGAAGAAATGCAATTCTTTTTCCTGCAAAAATCAATAAAGCCAGTACAAACAATTAAAATGCAGTAAATTACATCAAAGATAACAAAAAACTACCACCTCAATAGCACTAAAAAGATTTGACCCAATAGTCAACGGTGGATCATGCTTAAAATTAGTGGAGACAAGACAACTATAGTTAATTGGTTGAGACAACCAATATTACTGACAAAAAGAAAAAGGGATGAATTTGAAAATGAACGATGATGTTAATGAGAGATTAGGCTTCATGATTGCAATGTCTGGAAGGCGACCAAGCATGCAAAAAATTGGAGGATTAGCAAGGGCATAAGAGGCAAGAGTGATAATTACAAAGCTTTTCAGAAGAAAACTTAAAATTAAATAACTTCATTTTTCAAAAAAAAATTAAAAAATAAATGAGAGGGAATGCTAATTAGCAACAACTTCAGATCCTCACGGCCACAAAGAGAGAGAGGAGGCAAGAGTGATGACTACAAAGTATTTTTAATAACGAGGAATCAGAGATTCGCCCCACTACATACCTGAGGCACCTACCCCCGTCTCAAGGCCTGTATGATGATTACAAAGCTTTTAAGTTCCGGTCACTAAGTTTTCTGCAGAAAAGTTAAGATTAAAATAGTTCCATGACAAATGGAACGGCAATGAGAGAAGAAGTATATTGTAGGTGAAATTGGATTTGTGTGTGAGAGAGAGAGATGAACAAATAGCAAGAGAAGTAGAAAGAACAACAAATTAGAACTTCAAGAACTCTCTCTAAATAACATATTCTGTTTTTTATCATCACAGAGAAGGAAATTTCAAAACAAAGATGGAAGAATTTAAACGATGTTTCTGATCAAATAAAGAAAATTTTCCATTTTCCCACAGTGCTTATGCAAAAGTCCACACACTATTTATTATAATTTTGGACCTAACATCCATGTCTTCATTAGTCTAACTCTAAAAAATAAAAGAACAGCATCCATGCGAATCACCATATGAAAGTTCTTCGATCCCTTGTTGGTTGATATAATTAAACTTACTCCAACCCATTAGCTTAAGCTTTTGGATTGATTGGTAATTTAACATAATTCAATATGTATCAGAGCAGAAAATTCGGAATTCGAATCTATGCCAAGTCGTTTGCTCCACAATTAAATTAAAGTCCACTTGTAGGGTATTTCTCAAATTTCAAAGCACACAAGTCAGGAGAGTGTTGGTTGATATAATTAAACTTACCCCCAACCCATTAGCTTAAGCTTTTGGGTTGATCGGTGATTTAACATAATTCAATATCCCTAAAAAAGCTCGAAAATTGCTAAAACCGAGCCAAATTCAGCTATCAGGAGCACACCCATATGTCAAAATCGGAACCCCAACAATAATTAAGAATCATGATTCCTAAAAGAACCCCAAAATCAATGCATCAACCACAGAATTGACGACAGGATGAAATTCGAGTCTTCACCGACAAATAAACTGCTCGAATCCACTCCAAAATTAGATTATAGAGCATCCAAAACAAGATCCTCCGGTTTCGGGTGAGACATTACGCATTAGAATCGATTTCTTGACAATTCAGATCTTAATTTACGGCAACAACAGAAAATAGATGCACAGTGAAAGAACAATTCGAATGATTAACAATACTATGCGCTGACTGAGTATAGATTAAATCAATTAGTAAGAACACAAAAAAGAAATTGGGAAACCTGTGAATTGAGATGCTTGAACTCTGAACTTTTAGAAGAAACTGCAAAATCCTCCTCGAATTATGAACACAAGAAAAGCTTCAATTCTCAGAGAGAATATGCTCCCAAGTTTCTATTTTCTTCTCACAATATTATATACACAATTCTTTTTAAATTTATTTCTAGCACATATGTCATTTTTTATTCTAATTTTCACAATATCAATTTCGTAATCTCTAAGCTTGGCATAACAAACCACTTTCTGTTTTTTTTTTTTTATTGTTTTTTTTTAGATTACGGGGTAGGGAGAGACTCAAACCCAAGACCTTTATGTCATCAGATAAACATTGACACCGGTTAAGCTATTACTCTATTGGCATAAATCATTTTTTTGTCTTTCAACATTTGACCAAACTTTTTATAATTTTTTTTTTTTTTTGAAACAATATAACTCACTTTGTTGACTTGTGATGTGACATATACTTTTACATTTATTTTTATCATGGAGTGTTGGAGATAAGAAAAATGAAATAATCACGAAAAATAAAAATAATGAATAATTATATACTATAGTTATGAGAAGAAATATTACATTGGGTAAGTGTAAAGAATGATTATCAAAAGATTATTACATGTATTTATGATTAAGAAGAACAAAATATTGTTTATAAAAAATGATTATTAATTTTAAGGGGAATAAAAAGTGATTATAAGATTAATGAAATTATAAGATTTAAATAATGATTATAAAGAAATGAATAATGATTATGAAAAAATGAATAATAATCAATAGAATAGGTTCCAATTCTCATTCTTTCAAGGTTATGGTAAAAGAAAAAAATAATAATAAAATATTAAAAAAAAAAAAAAAAATATCACCGACTCCAAAAATAAATCGACTCATTTAATCCATTTTGCCTAAAACACTCATGAAAGAAGATTTCCACGGTTGTTTTATACAACCAAATAGCTTGAATATTTAAAAATAAATTATATATAATTTGAAGATAGCTTAATAGATAAGTCTATGAAAAGTTGATAACCACCTCATAATTGTTTAATTAATAAAATACACTGACAATTTGTTTTTAGATGATATCCAATTTTTGGTAGAATAACTAATCAAAAGAAATAAATTCTAGCGTACTATTAAATGAAAGTTAATTCTAAGCTTTCTAATATGGTCCTCGACTTGTTTTTTTTTTTTTTTTTTTGAGTAACGACTTGTTAGTTAAAAAAGACTATGAATTAGAAAATAAATTCTAAGCATTGGAATAGGATGGCCGACTTATTAATCAAGAAAGATTAGTTTTGATTTTTGTTAGAAATAACCTTATCTCATAAACGAGGAGGAATCCTTATTATGGAGGGAGAATCTCTCCTGATATTGATTATCCTTTGGAGAATAATTGTATTTATTCATTAAAGTATTATTTTTTTTTTTTTTAAATGCAAGTTAATAAATACGATGGAATATATCAAAATTGAAATAGATTTTTTGAAAAAAAATAATGAAATATATTTAATGCTTTTGATTTTAAATTGTCATTTTTTCTAATGATTTGACTTTTGAATCAACACTTCCTTTTTGAATTATTATTCATCAATGTCTAAAAGGTATAAGGTTTTTCAAGCTAATGTCACATTTCTTGGTGGCTAAGAAAGTTATGTCATATGTGAAGAAAAAATCCAATGTCACCTTAGCTTAAGATGTAAGAATGTTCTATAAGTCCAACCATAGAATTTGGGCTTGGAATTCCTTAACTAATTTTGACTTTGCTCTTCCTATTTGGAATTTTGTATTGAAACAATCATTGGGAATGTGCACAAAAATTGCCAACAATCCCAGGGAGAAATAAGTTAGCTAGTTGATGTTTTTGTTTTTATTATTTGGATCTTAGTTTGTAAGGGAGTGTATGTTACCTAACTATATATGATATTATTCAATTATTAATTATTTTATAGGTAAAGTAGCTATGTGGATATAATAATAACATAGATATTATAAAGTGAGAATTTGACAAATAACAGGAGCCCAAGATAAAAACATTGATTATTTAGGCAATCTATCATTTTCTAATAAAGTATTATATATATATAATAATATATATATATATATATATATATATATATATATAATTAAAAAATTGTTATGACATCAAAATTGGGAAAAATGAGTGGACTAAGCCACCAAAGTGTACTTTTTCACTCAACTCTATGATTAAAAAAGTTTATGAAAAGGTTATTATAACATGATTAAAATATAATATACTTGAGATGAAGGTTACTAGATAATTCATTAGTTATTATAATTTATAGGAAATTTGCACTTTATAGCAAATTTTTTACCCTACATTAAAATTATAGCAACTTTTTTGTTTATAACTTTATCAAACATTGTTGATGGAGTCTATCAGATGCTATTGATAGAGTCTATCAGACACTATTGATGAAGTCTATTGATGGAGTCTATCAGACACTATTGATGGAGTCTATAAATCTAATTTTGCTATATTTGCAAATATTTTCATTATTTTGCTATTTATGCAATTTTTTTGCGTTATTGTAATATACATGCAAATTTCCCTAATTTATATTCTATAATTCAATAAGGAATGAAAAATAAATACCAAAATGAGCCAAACATCTAATAATCAAAAGGTTATTGATTCGAGACCGTCTACCCATATCTCCAAATATGGATTGAATTATTAAATTTTTTATATATTAAAACTGTGTATACTTGTGGAACTATATTTAATTTCAAAATATAATGCCATTTTTATTTTAAATTATAAGAGGAATATTTAAAAAATTAGAAAAATAATCATTTAAATAAATAACACAATAATAATGCAAAGAGAGGTTTGGATGGAAGGATTTGGAGGGTTGGAGTGGGCTGGGCTTGATCCAACCCCATGTTTGAATGAAACATCTCAATATTATCACTCAAATCCACTTAATCCAAAGGGCAAACTAGGGAAATGACTATTTTTTATAAATTAATTAAAGAAATGTCTAAAAACAGAACTAATTAAACGCATGTCTGACATCTATTTATTTAATTTGTCATTTAAATACAAAAGAC
>JBBMEF010000023.1:2722654-2751138 GCA_037832685.1 Sicyos baderoa
ATGTTAAAGAGGGAATTTAATTATTAAAATGTAAAATAAAGTGCTAAAAAGGGAGTTCAATTGTTTAACAACCCTAAGAGTGTGGGTGACTTGGTTTACCCAAAATTTATTTATTTATTTATTTTTTTATTAACCCTAAAATTGTGGGTGGTTTTGTTTAACAACCCCTAATTATTATTTGTTTTTGTTTTTTTGTTTTTTTTTGGAGTTAAACACATTGCCTCTTTTGCAGGAGTTAAAAAGTGAATTAATGTTAAGAAATGCTAACAATTGGAGAAGGGCAAAATAGGGATGAAAGATTTCTCTCTCACCCTTAAACACCCATTTTAGCCATGCCACTACAATATTTTACCATCTAGACAAAACCTACAATAATTTCTCAAAAGTAGACATTTTGTAGGTTTTCCCTAATCCAAATGTAAGTTTTCTGCCCCAACACATAATTTTTCCAAATAAATGAAGGTTTTCTATGGTAACCATTCATAATTTTCTTATCAAATAAGATTTTATCTTTTTAAACCCTTTCCAATCACTCTCCTATATTTTAAAAGTATACAATATTTATACATATTTATTGATTTCTAATTAATTTTTATTAAAAAAGAAAGAAAGAAAAAGGATATACTATGTTAACTTGATCCCTAAACACCAACATGAACAATTGCTCAACGGCATTAGTGTATATCCAATAACTAAGAAATCATGAATTTGAGTCTTCCACCGGAACAAGAATGTTAGTGCATTTTACCCTCTATCTCGTTGACATTTTTTAGGGTGGTGAAAGATTCAAACATCAATTTTTTATTTTTTATTTATAAACAATAACAGAGGGTGGAGGATTTATACTCCTATGAATTGTCTTATTGGCAACCTCTAACTTTATGATTAAAATGTGTTATGTCTTAATCAGTTAAACCAACAAACTTAATTATCATGGAGTGTCTCAATTGGTTAAAGAGGACATTGGGGTGCATAAGGTGTTGCCTTATTTTTTCGATCCCAAATTTTTGTATGGCTCTAATAGTATCACTTGTATATCTCGTGATAATAGTCATCGCAATTTCTCTCAACAAAACGCGGAGTCGCCCGTGGGGATTGAGCATTCAATTTTCATGGCAACATCAAATCTTGTATGGTTGCACAAACTGGGAAGCAGAGAGCTGTTGCCCCTCAAACCCCATTACAATCAACATTGCATTCAATTCCCTCCTCAATTATTGGAAATTCCAATAATGCACTATACTATACTATTCTCTTTTTCATTTTTATCACAAACCCAAATCACAAAAGCTCCCATTTGATCTTCAACGAGGTGTTTATATGAGGTTTGCGACCAAGAGTTAGCTTGAGTAGTTAAAAATTGAGATTCTTTTTTCGAGGCAGCCTACTCTTGCTCAGGTGCCTTGAGCTGGTCATTCCTGTGTAGCTGATCGAGTTGAAGCTGTAAACTTTGATGTTGTCGTTTCGGCTTACGACTCTTGATGCAACTTGTAGGCAAAAATTTATTTGGATGTGTTTTTTTTAGAAGAGTTAAAGATAATAGCTTGTTTGGTGTGAATTTAAAACAACTAATTACTTTGAGTAATTAAAAAATGAATTATTAAAACAGTAGTATTTTGAAGAGTTAGAAATGCATAATTAAAAATGAGTGGTTAGATTAGTTATTATGAGTAGTTATAAATGAATTACTAGAAATGAGAAGTTGTTTTTAGTATTAAAAATGAGGAATTGTTTTGAATAGTTTCAAAAACTTGTTTGAATGTAGTTGTTTGAGTAGTAATTAGTAAATACTCACTTTAAATCCCGTCTGAATGAAGAGTTTGTTTGTCCTCAAGGGGCAGCCCAACGGTTGAGGCAAAGGGCTTCAAGGCATGCTTCCTTGAGAGATCCCTGGTTCAAGGCCGCTGGAAAGCGCTTAAACTATAATATCCTTCGAAATATCCCGGTGCCACGTCCTAAGGACGGGCTAGTGGGGCCCCTAGTATAGTGGTTCCCTAATTTGTGAGAAATGGAAAGCATTGAACGTTGTTTTCACTGTGCTTTTCCATATCATGGGAAGAATGCAGAAGAAAAGTAAAAAAGATAAATGGTATCACAATCACAATGGTATTGATGAGATCTCTCCTGGCACGTGCGTGCTTTTTCTTGCATTTATGTGATTTGGGTATTTCCTATTTGGTTCCTTTTCTTCATAAATTTCATTGGCTGTATGATTATGATTATGCTTATGCTTAGGAAGATGCCTCTTTTTCTGTTGGGGAGTTAATATATATATATATAAGTAGGAAGCTGCAGCTTTGTCAACCCCAAGAAGTTTTTGCACATGGGCTTCTTATTTCTCTATTAATAAACCTTGGTGTTCATTTATTTATATATATATATATATATTGTTTCTTTTTTGGAATCTGCTGTCATTTTGAGTTGGGTTTGTAGTGAAAAGTTGGATTCTTGATTCTTCTTGTGAATGTCATGAGTGAGATTTCAAAGGGATCTGTTAAGAAAAGTTGAGTACATTGGATTCAGTGTCATCCAGTTCTGAGAGATTTGAATTCAAAGTAGATGGTAATTTGTTCTTTAAGGAGTTTTCTTCTGTTGGATCCATTTCAGGTTCAAAGAAGCTGTATATGCAACAGTGATTCATATTTCAGGAGTTTTAGCTTCTGTATAGGACTGGGAATTTTGTGAGTTTATTATCTTTCAGATTTGTTGGAAATGGCTGAAAACGGCTCCCCGGAGGGACGATCTCTGGCTTTGACCCCTACCTGGTCTGTTGCTTCCGTGCTGACAATTTTCGTCGCGGTTTCGTTGCTTGTAGAACGCTCTATTCATAGACTAAGCTCTGTAAGTATATTTTTGGACCCCACCTTGCTTGTTATGCTTTAAACAAAAGAATCTGGCCTGTTAACTTGTCAAAAATAGCATGCTTTTGAATCTATACATCTTTTGCCAAATTGAGCTTAGCTATGCTGAAGTTTGTACTACTTAAAAATCATCTGTGTATTCGTGCGTATGTGTGTGATTCGAGTTTTTAGAAGATGCGTAATCTGGCTAAGAAGTAAGAAGTACTTTAGAGGCTTAGACATTTTCCCCCTCGTGTGCCAGTTACCGCAGGGGATTCGAACCCAAGACCTTTTGATCATTGAGTGTACACTAATGCCGCTGAACAACTCCTCTCGTTGGCAGTTACTGCAGATTTTGTTCTAATCATGATATGAATTTGTTACTTTTTCTTTCAGTGGCTGGGAAAAACTAATAGAAAACCCTTATTTGAGGCAGTGGAGAAAATGAAAGAAGGTAAGGCCATGCCTTGTTATTCACTCAACCTCATAGAACAATGGTTCTCATTTATAAATGCAATTGTTTGGCTTTGCAGAGTTAATGCTGCTTGGATTTATTTCCTTGCTTCTGACAGCGACATCGAGTGTGATATCGAACATCTGCATTCCATCCAAGTTTTACAATACCTCTTTTTCTCCATGCACCCAGTCAGAGATTGATGAACAAAATGAAGACAATTCTTCATCTGAGAAGAGAAAGCTATACATGGTTTCTGCTTTCCCACATTTGTATAGGAGGATACTAACTGTGAACAAAAATACTTGCAAAGAGGCATGTTGTGGTTTTTTACTTTTTTTCTTCTTCCATCCCATTAGTCAATTGAAATTTTAAATTTGAAATTTTTTCTCATTGTGTGCAGGGTCATGAGCCATTTGTTTCATATGAAGGTCTCGAGCAATTGCATCGCTTTATCTTTATAATGGCGCTAACTCATATATCTTATAGTTGCTTGACAATGTTGCTGGCAGTTGTGAAGGTTAGATATTCTTTCATACTCATTTTATATCAAACCTTGCTGAAAAGTTAATCACTCTCAAGGGGGCATGGGTTGTCGAAGGCTTGGACTTTGAAGGTACGCTCCCCTCAAGGTCTCAGGTTCGAGACTCACCTGTGACATTAATTTGTAGACACTTCCCGTGCCTCCATTCCTTTGATGTCTGTCGATGCTTGGTTTAGGGACGGGCGTAGTTATCCAAAGTATAGTGGAGCGAAACTCCAATTTCCTGGTTTAAAAAAAAAGTTCTATTTTTTAGTACTTTCAGAATCTTCTCATTAGGGTTGACTTGGGAGAACAACAATAGAAATTCAACTTCGATTATTTTTAGCTTAATAGAAGTTCATCTGTTTATGCATGATAAAAAAAATGCTTTTCTTTTGATGATTAAGTATAATAGGGATCATTTTGACTTCTATCTGTGTAAAGTGAATTGGATCTTACTACCATTTGTTTGCCGTATTCGCATTCCTAACTTACTTCCTATCAGATGAATGCGAAATAGATTATCTGATATTCAATACAATATCTATATGTGTACCTCTTAGTGTTGAATGTGAAATTTATGTTTTAATTTGAGGCATAGACTATGCCTCTATTATGAAACAAAATGCTTGCATTTTTTTAAAAAAATCATAGAAGATACATTTATTTTAATGGGTAACATTTGATAATTTAACCAGATCCACAGTTGGAGAGTATGGGAAAATGAAGCTCACATGGACCACCATGATTTATTCAATGGTGAGCTCTATGATTATGTTATGTGTGATTCTAGCATTTAACTCTAGTTAAGTTATCTACTCTTAGGCCTTAACCAACTCCCCCCCTTCCTATATACAAACTTTGTTTTGATTTACATGTGTAGCAAATTTTGGAGTTTTCTTGTGGCCCCATAGGGGTGTGGGAAGTGTTTTTTACTTCAGTGGAAAGTATGAGCTTTGCTACACATGTAAATCAAAAGAAGTTTAAAGAAAGATAAGAGGGATGCAAAAAAGATACTCATTGAAGCCAGTAAGAAGATTTACAAGGGAACAACTAGGATTGTTGTACCTTATTCTTCTATCGACAATAAGAAATAGAACCATCATGGAGTAGCCTAGTAGTCAAGAGGGTCTTGGAAAACTTAGAGGTGATGAGTTCAATCTATGGTGGTCACCTACCCAGAAATTAATTTCCTACGGATTTCCTTGAAATTCAAATGTTGTAGGGTCATGCAGTATATCCCATATGATATTAGTCGAGATGCGCTCAAGTTGGCCTGGATAGTCAGGGATATATAAAAAAAGAAACATACTTGAACAAGATTTGTTATATAAGTTGTACAATTGTGTCCTTGAGTTTTAAAGTTGATATTATGGTATTTAGCACTTTGCTTTCTCTAGATTGATTTTTGGTGAATTGATAACTATTTCTCTACTGTTATTGTAGATACAACTAGAGAAAAGATAATGCAGAGACAGTCTACCTTTGTACAATATCACACCTCCAATCCTTTAACCAGGAATGGTGTTCTTATTTGGATTGTAAGTATTCAACTTCTTTTTATTTAGACTATGCCGTATGGCTGCATCTATTCGTAGACTCGCCACCACTTTGGATACGTATATTCTTACTTAAACAGTGTATATCTTCTTTGAAATGGTTAAATGTTAACTGCAGACATGTTTCTTTCGGCAATTTGGGCGTTCGGTTGTTCGTTCTGACTACCTCACACTTCGCAAAGGCTTCATCATGGTACATTTACTGTTATTGTAGATACAAAGGCTTCATCATGGTACATTTACATGTTTAAGTGCTCTATAATTTGAGATGGAAGATTTTGAAATAGTACTAAGATAATTTTATTTCATGTGTTCACCACTTAACATTTCAGTTTAGAGCTGTAGCATTTTAAAATTTTCATGTTCACTAATATAAATTGAAAAAAAACATATCATCTTTTAGTTATAAATTGTTGAATTATTTAAACCACCAATCAATCCAAAAGCCTAAGCTGATGGATTGGGGTAAATTTAATTATATCAACCAACATAAATATTTACAATTTTCCTGCTTTTTAATTGCAGAACCACAACCTCTTATCAAGATATGATTTCCATAGCTATATGGTTCGTTCAATGGAAGAAGAATTCCAAAGGATAGTTGGTGTGAGGTAGTTGAAGTGTCTTTTATTTGCAAACTTTTTTTTTTTTTCAAAAAAAGAACTTAGATTCTATGTTCATGTGGTAATTTTGTTTTTTCTGATCATTGTCATCAAGATAAAATTGTTCAAGTTCTATTATTCTTTGTCATGATATTATCAGAACAAGTAATTTTTTGTGTTAATTTCAATTGTTTGTCCTTTGGGTGGAACAAAAGACTCTTCTTTTTGCTTTTCTATGTTTTTATTTCTCTTTTAGGAAATTAACTTTTAGAAAAGATTGGAAGAAATGTGTGTTTCTGAGATAATATTTCTCAGGTTTCATTCTCAAAATAAATATAGCCAAAAATTTCTTATTTTCATCTTTGGGAATTAAGGAAACTAAAATCCCCTGTTCACTTTATTGCAGTGGTCCACTGTGGGGATTTGTAGTTGCATTTCTGCTGTTTAATGTGAAAGGTATAATAACCATCTGTTTGGAAAACAATAGTTTTTCTTTCTCTATTCTAATCATCACAACATGTATCAAAAGTTTCTTTCATGCTCACCAGTTCTCTATTTTTCTGCAACTAGTTTATTAATCATAATCTTGAAACTGCATGTTATGAAAACGGAAATCAACAACCAATCGAAGATAAAGAAAACGTGAGAGAAGAAGAAAAACACACAGAATTTAAGGGAGAGCAATTTTATTTAGGAGAGGCGAAAATCAGATTACAAAATGAACATCATAATCGGCTAGGGTTAAATTTGAGATTATATATGCACTCTCATTAAACCCTATTACAGAATGCGCAAACGGAACACTGCAACTAGCTTGTTTTTATCAACTAAGCTGACATTATTTCTTTTCTCATCTTTCAGGGTCTAACCTATATTTTTGGATAGCAACTATTCCTGTTACTGTGAGCCCTCTGTCTCTCTTTCTCTCTCAAGAGCTGCAGCATGTATCTGGTTGATGGCCAGCTGATCTTTTGGCAATTTTTTTTTTTAATTTTATGTACAGCTTGTTCTTTTAGTTGGCACAAAGTTGCAACATGTTATTTCAACTTTGACATTGGAGAATGCGGGCATAACCGGATTCTTTTCCGGAGCGAAGCTGAGGCCTCGTGATGATCTCTTTTGGTTTAAGAAGCCTGAACTCCTGTTGTGCTTGATCCATTTTGTTCTTTTCCAGGCATGTCTTGATTAACAATGTTGCTTACAAGTTGACATCTACTTCTGCATTGGAAGAAATAAAATGTATTTGTTTACATTTTGCTTTTTGATGAAAAATCCAATATTTATAGTTTTATCCCTTCTTCTCTTAACCTAATTGCAGAATGCTTTTGAGTTGGCTTCTTTCTTCTGGTTCTGGGTACTTCCTCTTCTCTAGTCCTTGCTTCTTCAAACTCAGTGGAAAACAAGTCGCATTTCAATGAAATCGGAAGCATGTGTCATTAACAACACATTCTAAAAGTTTATCAGCAAAATGTCTCTAAGAGGTGGCACGGTGATCGAAGGCTTGGACTTTGAGGTGTGCTCCTCTCAAGGTCCCAGGTTCAAGACTCACATGAGACATTAATTTGTAGATACCCTCCCGTGTCTCTATTCCTTCGATGTCTCCCAGTGCCTGACCTAGGGACGGGCATGGTTATCCCAGTTATAGTGGAGTGAAACTTTGATATCCCGATTTCCAAAACAAAAAATGAAGTTTATCAGCAAAATGACCTAGAACAAGAGTTCAAATTATACAGTTTCCTTGAAAACGTCGTGACTTTTTCTCTCCATTTCTTGGTACTCCAAGCATTCTTCCTCCTTTTTTTCTCCCCATAATTATTATCTTGTTGAATTTGACTACAGTGGCAATTTGGATACAGTTCTTGCTTCATTAGCAATCATCTGCTTGTATATATAAGGCTGATATTGGGGTATGAATCTTTAATTTGACTTTCATAACCTTATAAACATAGCTATGTTAATTGCATGGAAAGAAATAAGTATCCTGAAAATACATGTTTATTTTTTTGGTAGGTTTGCTGGACAATTTCTTTGCAGTTATAGCACCTTGCCCCTATATGCACTGGTTACTCAGGTATTGTAAGGCATAATGGTCTTACATTCCAATAGCCTGTTTAAAATCTATTAATACTCACTGATTAAGGCATATAAAACTTCGACGTAGATCAATGCTTTTTAGGCGGGCTCTCGTCAATCTTCGATTTTCTAGATAGTGTTTCGAATGATTACAGATATGTATACATTAAAACTTGAAATGTATCTAAGCCTTGGGTGGTAGAAGAATTCACTCTTTTAAGGGAAAATGGGTGAAGAAGCAATAACAAGAGTGTTTCTAGTGGAATGGCAATGTAAAGATAACCAAGAGGACTGGACTCAATAGACTGTTAGTTAGGAAAAACAGGGAAATTCTAAGGGACATCGAGGAGAGTCGAAGGTTCACGAAATCTTGGGAAGCCAGCTTGTAATATACCAACATACACTTTATGTGGATCCTATTAAAATGTTGTAGCAATTGTCGTCACATTTCAACCATAGTCACTTAGGGTGTGTTTGGGGCAAGGGAAATGGTAATGATTAAGGGGGGAATGAGAATGAGGAGGCGAATAGGGAGGAGAATGATTATGGTGGGAATGATTATTTGTGTTTAGGGTGGAAATAATGATTATGTGGAGAATGATTATTTGTGTTTGGGATAAAGGTAATGATTATGAGAAAAATAAAATAATGAATATGATGAGAGTGAAAAATAGTGATGTGATGTATGAAAAGTTGTTATAGGAAGAATAAAAAGTAGTTAGAAAGAGAATGAAAAATATGATTTTTGGAAAATGTGATTATGGGAGAATGATTCTCGGTGGCCCAAACACTGGGAATCATCCTCATTCCCGTTCTCCCCCTTATTCTTGGTAGCCCAAACACCCCCTTAAGAAATGCCTTCATGTATGTGGTGGATTACTTTCTTCTTTCCTAGTACCAAACTTTCTAAGCTCTCAATGACAGCATATTGACTACCTACCTAGAAATTAATTTTCTATAGGTTTTTTTGGTATCCAAATATTGTAGAGTCAAACGGTATATCATGCGACAATAGTCGAGATGTATATAAGCTGACCTAGACATTCACACAAAAAAAAGTGATTCAACTTTTTGCTTTATGTTTCTTTTGCAGATGGGAACAAACTACAAGGCTGCCTTAATTCCACAAAGGATAAGAGAAACTATCCACGGGTGGGGTAAGTCAGCTAGAAGGAAGAGAAGGCTACGGATATTTACTGATGATGCTACAATCAATACAGAAACAAGCACCGTTTTGTCACTTGAGGATGACGACAATCAGCATATCGATACGCCCAAAATTGACACGGGCTATGCCGAAATCGAGATGCAGCTACCTACAGCAGCAAATGTGTCTTCCAGTGTTGCTAATGATACATTACCTGTCCCTCAAAACTTTGATGTTGAATCATCTATGCCAGTACAAAGATAACGAGTAGCTAGCAAACAAAGCGATAGAAGTATCATATAAATTAGCAAAAAACTTCAGTAAAGGAAACTATAAAAGTACCATGTAAGTGTTCAGAATGTGAGTCTAGAGATTTGTTTATAGGATATTGAGCTTGTATTAGCATAAAACAGTACATGATACTGCTTGTATTATAACACTCTCCCAACAACACAAGAATAGACTGCAAAATAGAAGAGAGTTCCCCTATATTCTATATTTCATAAGTTTATTAGCAAATGAACCCCACAAAGGAAGCTTTTATTCAAAAAAAAAAACTAGAAGGCATTCCTTTGAGGTATAAACTCTAAACTAGACCGCCATTTGATTTAGTTTCTGGATTTGCTCCCCCACTGGATTGTAAGTTATGATTTCCTGGCTTGACTTTGTGGAAGGGTGAAAGTGGATCTAGATCAGGTTCGGCTATTCGAATAGATTCTTCGACCTTAGAGCTCTCAACGCCGACTTTGTACTCGCAGGGCGGAGGTTGGCACGCCTGGCATCCACCTTGATAACCTTGGCATCCACCTTGATATCCTTGGCATCCCTGATATCCTTGGCATCCCTGCCATGGACAATTGTGATAGGATGGACAACCAGAGTTTCCACCACAACTGTAGCTGGGAGGACATGCATTTTCTCCACAATGGTCATAGTTGCAGCAGTCGCCACTCGTTGGACCAACCGGACCATACTTCGGTATGCTACCTTTTAGCATTTTGCTATTGTTTAGGTCAGCATGGCTGATATTTTCAAGTTGATCATTATGGCCAGAAGATGCACTGTTACTTATTGATTCCTTTTCAGCATTGCTGTCTTTGAGAACTCGATTCGCAGAGCTGAGACTTAAGCAGAGAAACACCAAGAGACCAAACAAGAAGCTAGTTCTTGTTACAACCATTTTTCTTGAAACTTTGATCTCTCTTTTCAATAGAAAGTTGAGTATTTTTCTGTGCTTCTCAAAGTGAATGTCAGATTGGTTTTTATAGGGTGGGAAGTTTGATGAGTTTAAGGGGAGAATGCAAAAGCAACATAAGCATTGGCATTGGTTTGGCCTAAGAGTCAGGAAGCTATCTTTGTGTGAGGTTATTGCCTGAAGTTTTGGGACTTTGTTGCATGAAATATCAAGCAAAAAGATCATTTCCAAAATGCAAGGGATATTTAATGTAAATAAGTGAATTACTGTGAGAAATTCTAGGTAAAAAATCATCCAATCAAAATACATCATCTATTTAAGTTGTATAGTATCTAATAATTTTGTTCTTCAAAGTTTTTAGTTACAGAAATTTTTGTTAACTTGATCATAATTTAGTTGATTAAGGCTTCAACTAAGAGGTCAAAGATTCAATGCTTCAACTAGAAGATATCTCAAATATTCTCTTTTTTGACATACCCTTGAAGAACAGTTAGCTAAGTTTCTTTTAAACACTACTTTCTTAGTGGTAAGCAACTCAATCATTGTGGGTTGACTTAGTTATTGAGAGTTTAAAGAATAAAAAAGTTGTGATTCAAATATGATGGTCAACTATTGAAGAATAAATTTTGAAGTGTTATATGTAATCTCCCTTTAGAAAAACAAAACATGGAAGCCACTTGTTTCATATCAGAAGTAAATTATATATGAGACCAAACTAATTGGTTCATTTGGTTTGGTTCTTTTATTTTAGTTCAACAATAGAGTAGAGGGTCGAATCCATGACTTCAAAATTCATAAGCATACATAAATGTTGTTGAGCTATTAATTTTGTTGGCCTCGATTTGAATCAGCCAATAACTGAACCAAATGGACGCAATGTGTACTGATGCAAAGAACATGAGACAAAAAGAACCGACATAATACTAATGTCAATGTTGTAATAATGGACAATACCATGTTCAAAGTTTCTCAGTAACATAAGAAGAAAAAAATACTACCCATCCAAAAAAGACCTAAAAAGTATTCCTTGTCTGTCCCTCTTCTATCACTTTTCCCTCAATTTCCACCCTGCCAAGAAATTGATTATTTACACTGAAAAACTATGACAATTGAGGGTTGAGGATGAATGCAGCAGGAGAAGGTAAAGGCTATTTTGGTAATATTCTCAAATAGTAATAAGGAAAGTAAATGGTAAAGGTGAGATTTTATGAACTTGGAGGTCCTTGAGTAAGTCTTTGCATCTCATTTTGGTCATTGAGAGTCTCCATGAGAAGAGGAGGGGCATATTGAGCTGTGCCTTGATGTTCTTCAGAATCTTGACAGAAGGAAAGAATTATAGTATCAATGGACATCTCCACCACTCCAAAGAAAAGTGTAGCAACCACATAGCCTAGACCCCAGCAAACCTGTTGTTTCAAAACGAGAAACGGATCGAATGAGGAAAAGTAACGGTTTCGCTATTTACTTTATGAAAACAAGTTTAAATATACCACAAGACTCTTTATCAGCTATGGAAGTCTTCTCTACATGAAATGAATATGAACCAAGTGAATCAATAAAAGAACTTACCAAGACTGGAAACAATGGGGAAGAGATCTTGTTATGAGCAGATCTGTATTTGTGTGTATCCAACATGAGGAAAGCAAATAGAGCACTTGCTAGGCTGACACACAGTTTACCAAGGAACAGAATGACATCTCCAATCACATTCACTCTTCCGATTCGAAGGATGTTATTAATTATCAACTCCGTCGCAATAGCAGACGCCTTGCAAAAGCTCTTGCCCGTTATTGCAATCTGCGTGAATCAGAAGAGCATGGAAAATCGAAAGTTAATCGAGAACGGAGAACATTCTAGGAGAGATTCTCGCGCCATTTTGACCTTTGCTAGAGACCATATTGCAACCAATCATGAACGGATAAGTAAATGAAAATCAATTTACCATTATATAAGCATTGCGATTAACAGATTTGATGATCCACTCTATGCATCTCAGGCAAAATCGAGATGTATTATGTGCCGCTCTGCCAATCCAGCTATCTGGTGTGGTACTTGCAACTTTCAATTTGCGACGAATAGACTCAAGTATGAAACGAATTGATTCCATAAAGGACACGGTCAAGGAACCAAGAGCCATGGACCCAAGGTTATATCTTGCTAGCCGTTTCAATGAGGAGAAAACTGGAAGAAATGGAATTTCGGGCTGCATTAACCAGAAAACGTGAGTATTAAACGAAAGAATCCACATAATAGAGTAACTACTTCAAGAACTCATAGCCTGAAAAGAAGTTCAGACTTGTAAGATATGTTGCCACACCCTTAGTAACTTACCGAAGTTTCACCTCGAGCCCAATAGTAGGAGGCTACTGAACCTGCAATCACAGTTGAAGAGCATGCTACAAAAAATTGAGTAGCCCAATAACAACCAAACAGGTGGAAAAAGATGGCAATGTCGATATGCGGAGTATAACGGATGCTATAACCACAGCACTGATTGCAGTTCACTCGTTTTGAAGCCAGATCATAGGCACAGCAGTTTGAGTTGCAATTATTTTGGACAACTTGACCCGAGCTGAAGAGATGAAGGGCAGCTGACAACCATAACATGTAAAAAATTGCAAGGATGGCATAAGGTATGATTGGAAAGATTATGAGTGCTTGAACTTCTCCAATCACCTTTGCAGCTACCTGCATACAGAGTAGTATAAAACCGAAATGACGTACTAATACTGTAGCAGTTTACAAACTATGGGTGCCTCGATGAATTGGGCGGAAATAAGTGACATGTAGACAAAGAAATCAAAAGTAAAGAACTTGCGAAGGCTAGCTATTGATTGATGGTTGATATAATTAAATTTATTCCAACTCATTAGTTTAAGCTCTTTTTTTTCTTTTTTCTTTTTCTTTTTTTGATATCCTTGACTGTCTGGGCCAGATTTCGCGCACCTCGACTAATTCGAAAAGGTATCAAAGCAGGATGTCATAAGTTCAAACCTTTGTCCAGTCATTTCATTCCTAATTAATATTGATTTCCACTTGATATGCCTACAAGTGAAGGGAGTGTTGGTTAATATAATTAAATTTATCCCAACTAACTAGCTTAAGCTTTTGGGTTAATTGGTCATCTAACCTAATTCAACATTACCTGAAATATATATACTTGTAGATGAGTACTTTTAAGTTCATAACTTTTTCTGCCAATAAAAAGCATCAATTCTTTTTCTCTACTTATGCATGTATCGTATAGTACTTACCTTTAGGACAGATGTTGCCATTATGACTCGGCGGATTACGGCAATCGATGTAAGAATAGAGATAGCCATAATAAAGGTCATTAGAACAGCAGCAGCCCGCATATGAGTGAGCTCCTGAGCAATAAAATCTATTGAGTGATTGGAACCAGAAGAGATTATCAATCCAAAAGGCTCACGAGGTTAGGTAACTTACCCTTCCAAATATATGGATATACGGATCATGTTCACCAATGATGGGAGTTATAGCATCGTTTCCGATCCATCCAGCTATAGCAACGAGGATAGTTAGAATTAGTAATATTAAATCAATAAGATGAAGTAACAACTTAATCCTAAAACAAATTTTGGGAATTCAATCGGATATTAGAAGTTTGATTTAAGATACATGATACAAGATGTTACAAATTTGATTCCAACTAAATCCAACCAATGCAGATGAATATCATAAGACAAAGAAGAATGATTTTAAGATGGTGGTCATCTCTTCAGAAGTCTGACATAAACTTCAGTTTTTGCATCAGACAGTTCCACAATAATTATAGGATTTGCGAATATTTTTCAGGCTCGACTGAAGCAACACACGAAATCATTGAACATTAAGAAGAAAGGTGGAATAAACATGTTTCTCACCTTTGAGGTAATAAAACATTGTGACTGATACAATGAGAATGTTGAATAGTACTATTGTTACCCAAGGCATCGCAGCAACAAAATGTCGAATCATTAGCAACCAAATCACTGCCAAAAAAAGAGGCAAGATTCCTCCGCAAACGATCAAAACCGGCCACGACTTTCCAATATCCGACATGTATCTCTATGAGTAGCACAGAACAAGTTCAAACTTCAGAAATGGTATGACACAACAAGTTAAGACATGTGATAGAGAAGCTTGAAATTTGAAAAATGAACTTATGAGCTAAAATGTTATGACACTTTACATTTACTAAATAAGTAGACCTGTGATTTAATAGTGTAATTTTCGGATAAATGCATGCATTCGAGAATAATTTAGAGGAGAAAAAATCCTGTATACCTTTAAGACAGATGACCGAGAGTTGGTTGACTTATGAATTGATTCATCTATGATCAAATCTGCATCTATGTTCATTCCACCCATCAGCTTCCAATGCGTTAATGATACATTTGAGGGGCGAGCGAGGAACTGGCAGCTCCAATAAACTGTGAAGAACATAATTCTAAAAGGGGTTACAAAGATCATGCAGAGAACGGTTGATAACCAAGGGAAAAGGCTTGAATGATTTACTGCATCCTAAGGAATCTAGACATGAAGTTTTTTTTAATCGAATCATATAAAAAATTGATAGGAAATGGAAACTTTCTCATTGATAATACGAAAGATCGAATCATAAAAATGTTAAAACAAACAATGGCATCAGAATGATCTATCTAACCTACCATTTACACTAGGAAAAATGACAGGGTAACATGGACCCTGAAGGTTAACAGAGCTGTTTCTCATCTCAGGTGTAAGGAACTCATAGTAATCGTAGTTCCTGTCTATCCAATCATCCATCGAGAGGCGGATTTCACCTTCTGGGTAATCACAAACCCAGTTTATAGAGTCTTCCGACGGGGTCGGGCAATCCATCAAGCATATACTCCGAGCATCGGCCAACTTAAATTGACTGTCCTTCAGACCACTTTGATAAACCTGATTAGGATTCAACCAATATTTCAGCTCCAATTCACGAAGGCCAGGATTAGCATGCTTGTCACCGCAGACGTTTCCTTTGTAGTCTAGTCCATATGTAAGCCTGGTAAATAGTAGCATAAAGGTCGACTTAAAGTAGACTGATTAACAAAGAAAAGAAGGAAAACGCCAAGTAAAAGGGACAACCATGAAGTTTTTGATAAAGCTTAGAACTTAATGGCAGAAAGAAAGCAAAAGAATATCAACAAGTTACTACTTTTATGATTTCCAAAAGCACTCGAAATAACACTCTAATACTGTTAGGATCTCACAAATGTCCCACATTGGAAAGTGGGAGAGTCCAACATCAATATAAAAGAGATATGGGTTACTCCCTTCATAGCCAATTGGTTTTGAGGTGGAACCCCATATTCTCTAATAAATACATTTAAGAATCATCAGATTACTACTGTTATAAGAAATTAAGCAAACAATACTAAACGAAATCACGATTAATACATTTAAGAATCATCAGAATACTACTGTTATAAGAAATTAAGCAAACAATACTAAACGAAATCACGATGAATAGGAAACCCGTGTGACCGTGTCCAGCAATGTTAATGCGACGAAACGAAACTATACAAGGGAGCACTTGATTCTTCAGTTCCAAAAGGGTTGTGTATGATGAATCTTACAAGTTATAGTCAATCAAGAATGTAATGTCAGTTTTCAAATAACCCTAAAAAGAAGGGAGAACAACAAGGCAAATTAAAAATGGAAATATCACAACCATATGGAAAAATTCCTTCAAAATGAAAAACAGGAAAACAAAGAAGGCCCAACGAAGCGACCAGCAGCTATCTAGCCAAACATTGACTAAGATTATACTACACAACAAAATGTAAGGTGAGTAATGCTGATATTAATGGAATTCCATGAGGAAAGGAAGAAAACCTAGTACATAAAGAATGAAAAACATAGAAAAGTGACTCGAAATTCCCAACCATTGAAATATCAGCCTGCTCAGTATGTCTATACAAAGTTGTGCCCACCAGTTCTAGTCAGTACAGGAAAGATTCCAAAATTGGCAAATAGATGAGATAAGTAAAAGAAAATTGGAGGCCATACATTGAGACAGCAAAATATAGTAACAAAAGAGTAAAGTGGAGAAGCCTAAACTCATGATAGCAATGACCAGCGAAAGTTTAACACGGCAAGAAGCTCAAAAGGTAGAAATGAACAAGATAGATAAACAGAATAAGGGAGAAGGGAAATCAGCAAAATGGGTAAGCATCTGAGAGAGAAAATGAGCAAGAACAAACAGCAGCCATTGAAGTAAGTAGTGAAGCAAGAGATTTGAGATACCTTAATGGGTTTCCCTGGTTAAATCCAAAGCTTGAGTTAACAATCATTCCAACCCAGAAAGCAACAAAGATCACAAGAAACACAATATCTCTACATTTCCTATCATGCCTAATAATCCCACTCATTGGGGCACTCCCATCACTTGAAGGGTACCTCCCAATCACTGCCCCTAAAGGACCCCTCATCTTCAAACACACACACACACCCTAGTTTTTCCCCTTCCAAACACAAACACAAACAAAGAGAAAGAATAATGGGGTAAGGTAATGGAGTTAGCAAAGAAAGTAAAGCTTCAAAGGGATGGAGGGTTTTACAGAGTGAAATGTGAAAATGAAAAAAGCCAACAAAGAAAAGGGTTCCAGATTTGGAATCTTTTGCCTTTGGGACTTCTGGACAAAGATACTGTAGTGTTTTAGGGAAGCGTTTCAAGGGAGGCTCAGCTAAACAACAAATTAATTAAAAACACTTTCAACATAAATTAAGTAGAAAAGGAAGTGAAATAATTTGGAATACAAATTTCTAATTTGTTATGGGTAACCTTAAATTTGGATAAAGAACTCATTTTTTCCCTCTTGAATAAAAAATTGAGTGGAAAATAACCTTAAGTAAAGAAGAAAGTGTAATAATTTGGAATAAAAATCTCTAATTTGTAAAGGGTAACATTAAATTTGGATAAAGAACTCATTTTTTCCTTCTTGAATCAAAAATTGAGTGGAAAAATAAGCCATTGAATGGAGTAAAAGCCGAGCCCCAGCCGGTATGGGAGTACATGATATTAAAATGAATTGAATACATAAATTTAAAATTAGGGTTTATATAAATATTGGTTTTAGATCTGATTATTCCGCTACAAAGCTGACAGAGACATTTGTGTCTGAAGATCTACGGTGTTTGTCGGTTAACCGTCGATGTTGTTGAAACTTTCATTGACTTGGAGGACTTGAAAGATCGAGATCATCCAACGGTGGATGGTAAAGCTGCGTACTTTATGAATTTTGTGTGAGTGGATTACACTCAGAAGCCTTTTTCTTTTATTTTACAAAAAAATAAAAATAAAAATAAAAATTACACCAAGAAAATAAGAAGCCTAGAAAGCAATTATATGCTCTGTTGGAAAAACAGAGCATAAAGATACTACAAAGTTTCGCTTCTGGTTTTTACTGCTTTCTGCCGTGACAACAATTTTGTGGTTCACGCTAAATCGCTAATAAAAATAAAATAAATGAGTTTTTGCGGGAATATATCAAATTGATAAAATATTTATAATACTAGGTAAATTTGAAAAAAAATTAGCAATCGTAGTTAAATATATGGTATAAAATAATATGCTTTATACCGAATAATTAATATATAATACAATATGATGAGTATTATTTATATTGTATATTTGACTATAGATGCTAAATATTTTCAAATTTGTATAAATATGTAATTATTTTGTAAAATTAGACTATCCATTACAATTTTCTTAAAATAAATTATAAATTTGGTCCCGGTAATTTTAAGAAAATTAAAATTTATAGTTTCAAAATTTGGAATTTAGCCTTTGAAAAAAAAAAAAGTTAGAATTTGATCGTTTTAAAAACTATAATTTAGTTCAATGATTCAATAGAATTTAAAAAATAGTTTTTATCATTTTTAATCATTAGCGAATTGAGTATGTGAAAATTAATTAATTATATATCAATTATAGTAGTGTGAGTTAAGTGATTTTCACGTTAATTACAAAAGATAAGAATTAATCTTTAGATTTTATAAAACTATATTGGTTAAATTATAGTTTTTAAAACTATATAAACAACAAATTAGGGAAGCAAATTGACTAACACAAAAATTTTGGACTAGTTTAAACCAAATTTTGTACCCAATTCAAGTGAGACCAGCTATACCCCCAAGGTTGTGAACTTCATTTTCTAGGTTATTAAGCTAATAAATTAATTAATTAAAATCAAATTACACGTTGATGACAACAATAATAACTCTATTAAAATAAAATAAAACTATATTAACATAAAAATTATACAATTATGGTAAATGATCATTGTGTAGACATCATAATGAATGATGATAAGAATAATCCCAGTAATGATTGCTTATAGATTTTGAGATTAGCCAAATTATGTGGGTTTCAACACGTTGATGACAACAATAATAACTCTATTAAAATAAAATCTTACATTTTGAAGTGTCTCCATTTACATTTGTAGTAGATGAAAAGTGTTAGTTTATATATTCACACATTTATAATTATATTAATTAACCTCAAACTTTTATAAATGAGTCATAATAATATTTTGTTTCAAATAATTGGTGATTTTGTTTTAAATAATCTGCGGTTTAAAAATGAACTTATATATTAAAATATTGAGTAGTAGATTATCTAGGTTTTATATTTCTCTATTTTTAGATTATTTAGATTTGATTTTATATTCAATTAAGTTTCTAGATTTATTGTTTTCGAGGGCTTAATATTCCTGGTGAGATTTTTGACATTTGTTTTATGATTGTTTATTTATGCAGCTATTTAAAACTTTCATATTGATGTGTTGGTTTGTGTGGTGTTGTAGGAAAAAGGGAGGCTGATTTACAGGGCCATGAGTATTATATTGAGATTTTTGCAGCTCTTATTTGAATCCATATAGAAGTGTTCAATGGAAAGGGTCACTAGCACAATAATTTTATTATTTGATTGTAAACTAGTTTAACACCAACGTCATGGGTTCGAACCCGAGAAGAGCCACTATTTATAATTGTATACTAGTATATGAAAGTTCACTCTTGTTATATCAATAACTTAATTCATAATTTCATCATCAACACATAAATTACTACTTTTAAGTACTTTGCTAACCATTAGAAACAACCAAAGTTATTTTTTAAAATTTTATCAAATCGTAAGGACTGGATTATAATTTTTAAAATTATAGAGACTAAACTTTGATTTTTAAAATCATAGAAATTAGAATTTAATTTTTAAAATTAAAAAAATTAAATTCTAACATTTTTTAAAATGTAAGTTTTTTTTTATGAGACCATAAGAATTGAATTTATATTTTTATCTTTAAAAAAAAAATTAACATTTTGAAGTAGATATATATATTTTTATTAAAAAATAACCACGTCGGTTGTTAGGAAATATTAAAAGTCTTGGACTTTTGGAATCCCAGACGATATAAAACCCAAAACTATGGGCTGAACGCCCCTAGAAACTAGGGTATATGTCCCATTCCTTCAAACATTTTGATTAAATCATGGGTATAGGTCCCATGCCTGAGCCAACAAACAGGCCAGTTCTCTATGGTGGTGTTTTATTTAGAGAAGCTGATATATATGATACTCCTATTTAAAAAAAAAAAACGCATTCAAATGAAATATTGTAACTATTCGATATAATACTCAATTCTAATCATTTAAAATGATTCATAAATTTAAATCCCTTCAGTTTTGCAATTCCTCCATAAATATTCATATTCCTCCATAAATATTCATATTCAATTGAACTATTTGTTACAATTTTTCTATAAAAATATATATATATCCAAACGAACTTTTACAACAACTCTTTTACAAGAATATACATCCAAACACCCCCACTCACTAAACCATTGTTGTGATTGTTTGCATCTAATAGTGCAGAGTTGCAACTAATAGATTGAGAAAAGTAATAACAATGATGAAGAAGAAAGAGAGTGCACACAATGATTTAACATGGAAACCTCATAAATAAATTAAGGTAAAAACTACGGGTAAGGATAAAAGAGCTTCATTATAAAACATGAATTACAAACTCTCTCTTATAAAGTAGGAAAAATTCTATTTTTATTTCACACTCTCACTCACCTAGATATGGAATGTCTTAGGAAATCTTGGGATGGTTTGCCAACAAATAACATCATCTATTTATAGTGCACATAAACTCGGGTTACAAGTTAATCTTATGGTCATAAATTGGCTACATCTTGCATTGATGAACAAACAAATCACGTAGTCTCAATTTTGACACAACTTCACTTTAGATAAAATGTATGATCTAGATCTTTCTTCAACAATATTGGACAAAATTTGTTCTAGAATTCTCTTCACAAATCTTAGATAGAGGGTGTTCTAGAATTTTCTTTATCAATCATGAACATATATGTATGATCTAGAACCTTCCTTGACTATCTAGAATAAATTTAAATGATCTAGCATCTTTCTATATGATTCAACAACCACTTCATAATGGTTGTTATCTATATTTTGTTCCACCTAAAATTGCTCTGCCTTTATGGAAAAATGGACATTCCTAATTCCATTTTAATCTCATGGATTTGCTCTCAAGTGTTTGGACAGTTGCTTCACCATTTTGTCTAGCAACTTTTTTAAAAACAGAAGAACATCATTAAAAGAAGCCAAAATAATCATAAAATGAAGCCTCCCAATGGAGGGAAGATCACACAGGGCTAATAAAACCACACTCAGAAAGAGACCAATGGTGGCTAATAAAACCAAATCTAAAGACCATCATAGTATGCACAGTGTTTACTCAAACCAAGGCCATAGGATGTGTGGACTTTGGGGGATAACAAGAGGGCATAGAATTACTAAGGTACGATGCGCGCCAAAGCTGAAGAGGGGAGGGTCAAACTCGAAAAAGACCAACCCGAGCCCCAGATCGACCAAACAATCAGCAGGCTAGGACACCCTTTGTCGATTAGTTCCACCAAGGAGAGCGTCAACAACAACCAAACTAACCTAACTCTTAAAAAGTTTAAGAAAAAAAAAACCTATCAATAAAGACAAACAACCAAAGTATAACAAGAAGTAAATTAACCAGCAGCAAAACCTTGAGTAAGACAATTGGTAGGTGGAAAAAAACCAGAAAATATTGTGAGAGAACCGAGGAGTTGAGCCGTTCGAGCAGCCTTTGAATTGGACTAAAACTCAGACTGGTTATGAAGAACACAACCAGTTTGGTATAGAGACCGAACCAGTTCAAAAGAACCGACAAAATCGATCATAGAAAGAATCGGTTCGGGAGAATCGGTCGTGCATGCACACTGAGAACACTAAACTTAGTAGATTCCAGACATTACACCTTGCTTAATAGCTCCATTCAACTCGATCATGAACTTTGTTCATGTATAATAATTACATTGCAACAATTCAAATAGCCTCATTCCACTCGACCATAAACTTTATACATGTCTAATTTAATTGCAGCAACTCATTTCCCACTTTTCCTGTTCATGTCTAATGAGAGACAAGAATCGATTGAAAGTGGAAGATAAAACCATCTATCTAACACAAATTTCAGCTTATTAGCTACAAATTGAGCAAAATTTTGTAAGAGAAATATTAGTTTATGAAGAATTTTAAGATTTTTTGAGGCTACCCAATAATATGTAGAAAAAAAATCAGATTAGATTTGATAAATTGTCTAGACCTCTGGGTTTGGAAAAACAAGGGCAGTGTATTATAATAATGTCATCCACAGAAGCACCAAAGAATTTACAAAACAATGTGATATTTGATATTGGGCTAAATCTTTTGTACAAATAGATGACTTATCACAGTAGAATCATCTAACAAATTTCTAGCTCCTTCCTTACCTTTATCATTTGCTTCTCCATACAACATCTATTGCCCAGATCAAAACAACAGAAGACAGATCATAAAGCAGCAAAATAGAAAAAAGGAAACTCTAGTCAGAGACTTGTCAAGCTGCATTTCCTGTCTTCTCATTCTGCTACTCGTGTTCCCTGGGATCGAGTTGTTGTAAGGTTGGGATGGCAACAAGCTCCCGTCCACGCTACCGAAAATTCTAGTGTAAACTGTTTCTCCGAACATCCCAATTGTCGGGTTTAGCAGGCTTGTTATCACGGCATTACCAAGATAAGATGGTGCGTATGAGGCAAAGTCGCCATAGGCTTGGGGGAAATATTGTTGGTGATAGATCGGGTGCGAGGGTGAGCGGATATTATTTGGATGAAGATCCAGGCTAGGATGCAATGCAGAGGTTGCATTGGAATGGGAGGGTGTGTTCATCAATGGAGGTGGCCTTCTAGGTACGGGCAGGCCCAAGTGAGACTTATTGGATTCGGAATCTGAATTCGACATGCCACGGCCATAGAGGGGAACCAAAGAGGAGGGAGTTATGCTAGCCTTACAAACAGGGCAGTTCTGTGTGTTCTCGGGTTCATTGCTGGAGATTTGTACATGTAGCCATTTGTAAATGCACGGCCAGCAGTAAAGATGACCACAGAGGGTGACAACAGGGTCAGCTGCTGAGTCGAAGCAAATGTTGCAATCAAAGCAACCGTTCGGATCTTCCGAGACTGACGACTGAGATGACATCGATTTCCAGTTTTGTTTGAGAGAGACATCTTGATCAGCCTCTACTATGTATGCCTCAGGGGTAGAGTAGATTTGTTCCATGGAAGGAATTACGTTCTGTTAACAAAATGAGTATATCAGTAAACAAAACCAATCGAATCAACTATTGAAGAACATTGGAGATACACACCAATGTATGCACATGAATAACAATTCCCCATTTGCAACAATACAGATACAATGTTGTACAAACGATAAATTCCATTATTAAATGTCAATTGTATCAGTTTTCTTTTCCAATAAAATAGGATAACAATGAGAGCTCCAATGTAGAATCAGGGAATTAACCACATATAGGCCAAAAAACACTTTCATGAATTTTGGCCAGGGAATTAACCAAGAGGGTAAAGAGAACTTGAATCAGCCAAAGTCCAAAAAGAAATCAAATATTGAACACATTAAATGGTAATCAGGATGAAATATCCACAAAACATGGGATGTTTAGGATATAACAAAGGAACTAGATATCATTAGCATACAAAACTCAAGCTTTAATTAAGCCCACAAATTCTCAAAAGCAAAAGATGAAACAAATGCACAGGTAACAAAGATTCAGGGGGCGATCAAAAACTTAAATCGAATATTGAATCTAAGATACCATTTACTTATGGCTACGTTAGGAAGAAAACCTCAACCAACAAATGTAGATACAAAAACATCCAGACCATCCAAAAACGCCTCCTCTGTAAGGAAAAAGCGAAAGATATATATATATATATATTGACAAAAAATGAGAACCCCATAAGCTAGCAAACAATTTAAAGATCAATAATGCAAAAATCCAAACAAATAACAACAACCAATCGTTCAATCCCTGTCTCAAAATATTGAAAATTAATTTAAAAAAAAAAAGTGGATGAAAAATGAAGAAATCATCTCAAACCCCCAAATCTCCAAAAATCTCTATAAAGGGGAAAATTAGACACACACAAAAAAAACCCCCAAAAAGCACAAACTTAAAACTTCTCCACGAAATCAAGCAGTTCAGATTAAACTTTAAAACCCCATCAAAATTCCAAGGAATCCATAATCATCCGAGATCGAAAATCACATCGAAAGAAGAAAAGGGCAGCTGAAATCGAAGCCGACCAAATTCGTCAACGCCCAAAATAACGCATAGATTTAGATTCAACATTCGTTTTCTTGGATAAGAAGAAAACCCCCCCAATCAATTCAAACAAAATCTTATCAAAATTCAAACAAAGAATCAAAGCGAAAGTAAGATTAAGAAATGAGAATCAAACAAAAATACAAAATACTCACCGAGAAACAAGAATCCAATCCAATCCAATCAAAGAGAGAAATTAAAACAATTAGAGGTTGATACACCGAAATTTCTAGAGCAATTTGTTCAGAGATAGAGAGAGAATTATATAGAATGAGGGTTTCGCGCGTGTGTTTCACGAACCCTAAAACCGCGTCCTCGGTTGCTGGTTCTTACGACCGTGTCGGCGCGTCCGGTTTAACTTTATTCAGCTTTTTTTGCTTTTCTTTTGTTCAAATTAAAATTGAATTTTTAAAAGACTCGGACCGGTCTTGTTCAAACTGTATTTGCGAGAAAACCGGGTTTGGTAGCACGTGTGAGGAAGCCACATGCGAAGCTCAACAAACTTACCAATTATCTCTTTTATGGATAAACTGAATTCATTAATCTCTTGTTTTTCTTTTTTAAATACCATTAATTTTAGATAGTTGTTTTGTTTAAAAAACAAAAAACAAAATAAGTTTGTTGTTTTGAGTGGGTGTCAATTTATTTTCATTATTGATAAATACAAATTTTAAAGATTTTGAGTATAACAAAGCTGCTTTTTAAGGAAACTTTTTTGGATTATTACTTTTGGTTATTATGACTCGACTAATATTTGAGTCAACTATTAAAATAATAATAAAATGTACTATTAAAATAATTAATGGGTTCGCCTTAATCCCTTTTATCAATTATATTATAACAATTTGTCTTATTATAAAAGTTAATGATACAATAATTTGTACTTTAAAACACATTATTAAAACTAGTATTTCTTAAGATAACCTACGGTCCATTTTGGTTACAAATTTTCATGTCGATCCCAATAACAAAAAAATAGTACTAATTTATTTACATTTTTTAAAATGAAAAATATTATTAATATGTATTTAGTAAAAAATTACCCTATGTACCAAGATATAAAACATGCATTAAAAAGATAAATTAATTAATAAAAGAGAAATGATAATTGAAGCAAGTTTCTATTTAGTATCTAAGGAGGGTAAACATGGGTTGAGTTGGGTTGGGTTGAGGTGATTTTCAACCCAACCCAAAAATTCGGGTTGGTCAATTCTCCAACTTAACCCAATCCAATTAAAGACACAACTCAAGCCAATCCAACCCTTTATTTTTGGGTTGGATTGGGTTGGGTTACCGGGTTCATAATTTGCAACTAAGCTAAAATTTAAAGAGCTCACCATGATAAGTAATGTACTCAAATTTACCTAGTAATTGAGTACTAATAATAGCATAAGTATACTTTTATTACTGATGCAAAATTTAAATTTACCTAACTTCAAACTTTATCAATAAGTTCAAAAAATATTAAAAAATAAAGTCTAACAATAATAATTAAATAAAATAAATATGCAACATATAATATAAATAATTAAATAACATAATAATTATGTTATGGGTAAAAATATATTTTTCCTAAAACTAAATATGAAATTCAGGTTGGTCAGATTGGGTTGGGTTGATTTAGGTCAACCCTTGACCCAACCCAACCAATAAAAATTCCATGATTTTCAATCAAATCCAACTCATTTATGTATTCAACCCAACCCAACCCGACAATTTGGATTGGGTTGGTTCGGGTTTCTCGAATTGTCGGGTTAGTGTGCACCCCTACTTATAAATACCCAATTATTACTATTTTAATGTACAATACTTACCGATTATTTTATTTTCATGGACTCTATTTTTTATTTTTAGTATTATGATTACAAGATAATTATTTTAAAAAAAGACCAATAAAAAAATAAAAAAGATAGTCGGAGAAATATCCCACCGCCTCCTGCCGGAAACGGGGCTGCAATTAAAAATAAAAGCTGTTTACGTGGAGCCCACGAAAGTTGACGGTGACGTCCGTTTTCACTATTTTTTTCAACCAGCGAGTGAAAAATGTGAGATAATATGACACGTCATCATTGAATACGCGAGATTCGATATTATCCATTGGAGGATGCGTGGAGCCTACGTGTCCATATTTTGATGTCGTGTCTTCTTCTAAATGGTTCAAACGGGCCAGGTGCATATGCTTTTTCCTCCTTTCCATGCAACTAACACAGAACTCCCTATCATCAAAAACTTGTTTCCCCATATATATATTTATTATTTTAATTATAAATTCTTAAATATTATATGTACAAATTAAAAAAAAAAAAACTAATTTAATCAAACTAAATGGATCGTTGTAATCAAATTCGTAAAATAAATATCGTTAATCGTGGAATTTGTGTCCTTAATAAAATTGATATACAAAATTATTTTAACTCAAATAAAGAAATTAAATTTTGCTTTTCTTTTTGTACAAATATATTGAAGGAAGGGGGATTTCGAACATGTAAGCTCATGATTACTAGATTGTACAAGATACCGGTAGAGTTTAGCTCTAGTTGGTAATTAGATTTTGCTATTATGATAGCGTTTTAAAAACAAAATATTTATTTTTTCAGATCCTTCAAGAATGCGAGGCTATAAGGGGATGTTTGTTTGTTATATATAAGGAAGGTTTTTAGACCAAGAATTTACTAATTATTTGAAAAACTACATCTAAACGAGTTTTTTTATAACTATTTAAAATGACTTCTCATTTTTGTTATTTAAAATAACTCCTCATTTCTAACAATTCATTTATAATCATTCATTAAAAGTACTCAAAATAACTCCTTGTTTTATGACCATTTATTTCTCACTTTTCAAAATAATTTATTGTTAACCAACCTCTCTTAATTACTCAAAATAACTATTTATTTTAAATCCACATCCAAACAAGATATTGTTTTTAACTCTTCTACATAAAAATCACATTCAAACGAGTTTTTTATTAGAACTCTCAATTTTCAATTATTCAAAACAACTTATCAAACTAATTCATCAACCAAAACCACATACAATTAACTTGTAAGGGCCTATTGGTCCATTCATGGAACTTTATTTTTTATTATTTTTTTTAGTACATCGAACTTGAATTCTAATTTTCATACATTTGTGAAGAGCACTACTTATCCATTTCATATTTTATCTTTATTTTTAAAGAAAATTCAGAACTTATTTATATTATTTATTTATGAACATAGATGAGTAGCTCGCGTTGGAATCCCTATGTTTGAAATAATAAACAAATAGATTAATATAATAATAAAATACGACCTTTCGAGACTTTTCTTCAAATGTATAAATAAAATACTTCATTCCTTCAAATGGCCAAATAAAATACTTATTTTCTAGAAATGTATAAGACATGAACCCGACACATCCCATTTAATCAAGTTAAATTATAATTTCGCCCGTTATAGTGTGATCGTAGATTTATTTATTTATTTATTTATTTTGAGAATATCATAGTTTTCAAGTTGGGTTTTCAGAGTTTGGTGTATGACTCTCACATATTTTGTCAAAAAATGTGTTTTACCCACTAATTATCTTCTACTTTTCATATACAATCGTAAATCCTTATAATATACTGGTCTAACATAATTCTTTTTAGTTTAATAACTTAGCTCCCGTTTGATAATTATTTAGTTTTTTAAATTTAAACTTATTCTCACTCAAATGTCCTACAATGTGTTCCACCGTACCTATAATATATCCATATTTCCTTAAGAAAGTAGGAGAACACTAACCAACTTTTAAAAACAAACAAAATTAACTTCCAAAAGCTTATTTTTATTTTTAAAAGTTGGTTAGTATTCTCATACTTTCTAAGGAAGATATCGATATATGGTAGGAATGATGAAGCACATTGTAGGAAATTTGAGTGAGAACAAATTTAAATTTAAAAAAAAAAAAAAAAAAACCAAATGATTATCAAACAAGGCCTTAGCTTAACATTTTACTTTTAAAAAGATGAGTATAAATTAATATTTTGATAATAACAAACCTGATTCATATTTACTAAAAGAAATAAGTGTTAAAGTGTCTTTTGTGAATAACTTGAAGTGAAAATTCTATAGCATTTTGAATCGTTCAAATTGAAGTTCATATAAAAAAGATATGAACAAATGAAATTTGAAGAAAGAGTGTTCTTAATACAGTTTTGAGAAATTTTAATATTTGGAATGAGACTTTATTTTATTTGTTTCTATCCAACGGGTTTTTTTGTATTCGAGGGTCAAAAAAAAAAAAAAATGACAAAAAGGGGAATTTTCCCCAAAATATTTGCAAACTGGGGGCATCGCGTGGCTCCCACCC
>JBBMEF010000023.1:2751238-2762086 GCA_037832685.1 Sicyos baderoa
CGTGGGTGGGAGCCACGCGATGCCCCCAGTTTGCAAATATTTTGGGGAAAATTCCCCTTTTTGCCATTTTTTTTTTTGACCCTTGAATACAAAAAATCCCTATCCAACTCAATACATTGGAATCATGACTTTCCACGGAATTGAAATATATGTTAAAGAGAATATTTTTTTTTTTTTTTTTTTTGTTGAATACAAATTGAGGAAGGAGATTACAAATACCGATTATGTGACCGTGGAGTGGAAATGAATTAACACTAAACTAGATAACCAATTAGACCACCGACCCATTTGATTGTTAAAGAGGATATTTATAAATTAGGACCCGTAGTATCGCTCTACTGAATCGAAAGAATGACATTTTGTGTATTGTGCGGCCATAACGAGAACGTCCGAAACGAAGGACACCGTGTCGCACGGCTGAAAGGGTGGTGTCCTACGTACAGACACGGATATTTAAAAGAGTAAAACTTCTCTACTCATGGATGGGTAGGGGAGCCCTACCTTTGAGGTATGTGGCACCATTGGGTGCCACAAAAATTATACAACTTTTTAATAAACTCACTTAATAATATAATTTTTGTGGCACCCAATGGTGCCACATATCCCAAAGGTAGGGCTCTTCTACCTATCCATGGGTAGGAAAATTTTACTCTATTTAAAATCTATTCATAAATAACTTACGATATTTTATTTATTTATTTATTTATTTATATTTTAAAGTAAGATAAGTTTGCCACCTCATTTCAAATATATGCACAGTTTTTATACGCTGTCCACTCTGCCACAAAAAAGGTTTGGTAGCATTTTGATTTATTTGATTGGTTGTAGTTCAATTTTACTCTATAAATCATTAATTTAATCTTACAAATCAACATTTAACTCTAATCTTGTTTTAGAATAATAGTGTCATTTATATAGAATTTGTGATTTCTCCTACCACATTTAAGTGATACTTAAATAAATATTTGAGAGAGAATAATTAGAGGATAATAAAAATAAAGAAGAGAATAGAAGGAGAATGATTATTTATATTTATGATGGAGTGAGTAATTAAAAAAAATGATTATTTGTATTCGAAGTAAAAAGAATAATTATTAAAAAATTAAATAAGGAATACGATGAGAATGAAAATTAGTTATGAAAGAAAAAGAAATTGTTATAAGCTAAGATGAGCTCTAGCGACATCTTATATGACCTAGTAACCATGAAGTTACAAATTTAATGTCACTACTCCAACGTATTGAATAATAATAATAAAAAGTTATAAAAAGACAATTAAAAAAGCGATTTTGAGAAAATGGGGGCGATTGTTGATGACTCAAACATCAAATTGAATTCTCTCATTTTCATTCTTCCCACTATTTTATTTATTTTTTACTACTAGAAATATTACCTTGCTTGTATAATATTTTTTTTTTTAGTACACATGCTTATAAAATGTTATGATAAATATTTAGGTCATGCTCGAGCATGACCTAAATATTAATGCTCACTCATATGGCCCAATATGAACCACAAATTCTTTTTCTTTTTACTTTTTGAATTTAAAATAAAATAAATATGTGATATATTTTAATGGACATTATTATTTGAGTGATGTCCACACATGACATAAATATTTTTGGTTGGGTGAGAGTGATGGAATATTTTACTTCCACACTCAAATTTAATGGACGACGTTTAGTCATTGTCCCATCGGTTCCAAATGTCAAGTCCACTTTTCATTAATATTTTAATAATGTCTATTTCAAAAAAAAAAAAAAATAAATAAATAAATAATAATAATAATAATAATGTCTATCCCAAAATCACTTTTTTAATTATATATAGTAGAAGAGGAAACACACCCAACCAACCATATTACCTAGCTGAATTATTATAATAACTTTCAAATAAAAAAAATTGCTTTCAAATTAGAAATTAAAACGTTAATTATTAATATCCAAATTAAAAGAGGATTAATACATCATTAGTCTCAACTTTGATGATTTGTTCTATTTTGATCCCACAAATTTAAATTATTGCATTTAAACTAAAAAAGAACTTACAATTGGTCCTCAATGTTAAGTTGAAGTTAGTTCTCCATCAATATCATATTATTATTCCCCCAATTTCCATGATTTCAGCAATAATCTTCTTTGAGCCTATAACTTCCCCCTAACTCTACATTTGTCCTAACTCCAACTACTCCACCAAACAAATTTTCTCAAAATAACTCCATTTCTCATACTTTCACTCAATCCTAACTCTAAGCCAAGAAATTCAAAAACAAAAAATTTTGATTTTTTTTTGAAAATTGTATTTCTCGCCAAGTCGAATTGCCTTATCATTAATTTCGTGAATGAATCTATATTCAATTTGTGGGAGTACATGTATCATTCAAATGATTTCATTTCGTTAGGATGGGGCTGATCAATTTCATTAGGACGAAACAATTCATTGCATTGATCAAACCCACTCAACTATGGAGTGTGGGCTTAAGAAGATATTTTGAAATCATGTTTATTAGGATTTCCTATCAACCCAAGTTTGAGCACAAGAGGTAAACATAAAAACTCAACTTCAAGATACTAAGGATGTGAGAAATAATCTAACATCTATTCTTCCGTTTGAAGTGAGCTCAAGAGACTTTCGAGTTAGTAGCTATGGAGTGTGGACGGTATGTTTCTAAGTCTTTGATATCAGTGTTTATCAATAGAGTTCGAAATTAACTAACAGGCCAGGAAAGGAGTGAGAATAATCTATCATTTCACTAATGTAAATTCCATGGTACATATTAAACTAGAGGAACAATAAATGTCAACAAGATGGAAGAAATAATCATCGATGTCAAAAAGATGGTAATAAATTATAACTACGTCAAAAAAGTTTACCTGAAAGTAGACAAAGCTGCCCGTCCTTCCAGGTCGAGTATGGTGTCCAAACGTACTAGTACACTGACTTCGATACAGGCTCCAGCAATGGCCGCAGAGATCTTTATCCGCTGCACAAGGCCACAGCATGGATTTTTCTATAAATTATATTGCCGGTAGACATTTCACCCCGCCTATCAAACAACAATTTCGGCCGAGTGGTAGTCAATCCAGCGCGTCTACACAAACCGATAAGTTCATTAAACTTATGGGACTTGAATGTATTAGCGGGTCCAAGGAGACCTTTTGCCATTGGCATCGCTGCCATGTCTCCATCGTTTCTTCTTTGAACTTTTCTCTTTACTATATCCATTGTCATCTTGCCTACGCTTACTCGTTTTGTTTTCTTTGTCCTTCTTTCTGGACTTCTCGCGAGATTTCCTCTTTTTTTGGGTGGAAGGTGTACTAAAATCTTCGGGTGTGTCGTTCCCCCGAGGCAATGGTTCATCATCACCAAACTGCCAATTACACAGCATCTCTTGATCACACCCAAATAGTGGTTGTTGTATAGGTTCCCCTGCTCCAGGCAGTAGAGAATTAAAGGTCACTTCTCCATCTCTGCCACCTTTTCGCTTCAACAAGACTGGATCGGGTCTGATTATTGTGCCAAGAATACTCCTGTCCGGACCCAGTCCCAAAATGGTCTTGGCATTTGTCAAGATTGAAAAAGCCATTGCAAATGCAGATCTTATCTGTAACCATAGCAGAAACAAGTCTGAGATTAAAAAAGGTCAGCTGGCAGTAGAAAAGATATGATTGATTAACTAAAACTAACCTGAAAGTAATTGAAGGAATTCTTGCCAATGTCATTTTCTGGTGCCTGGATTTCATCAATGAACCGCATCAGAAAATGAACTTAATAAGAACGAAATTGAGACCTATTTCTCTAAGTCTTTTTTTTTACGAAAACCAAGTTTGCATTGGAAAAGAATGAAAGAAAAAACTTATAAGCTTTTCACATTATTTAAAGCAAAGGTGTTCAATGATCAAGTTATCAATTTTTTATAACTAATAGAGCTCGATAACTTGATCATTGAGAATTCCTTGGTTTAAATAATGTGAAAAGCTTGCAAGTTTTTTTCCATTATTTTCCAATGAAAATTGGTTTATTGTAAAAAAAATTTAAAAAACTTAGAGAAAAATAGGTCTCAATTTCCTTCTTATCAAGCAAAAATAAACTTAATGATAATGAAGACATGGCCATCCCCTTAAAACTTCTCCAAGGGCCTATTCCAGGTAAATGAATCTAAAATGCACAAGAGGTTGGTGCTCCTCATAACCGGTGCAATTTACCCTTTTCCTTGAGTATTTACCTCATGGTGCGGAGACATTATCATGGGATCATTACGGAATGTACTTTGTATGCCATCCAATTATTATTGGTATCATTTACATAATTTTAAATATAGAGGACCGTGATCGATTTTCCAAATGGGCGTGCCTTAAGGATGCCATGATTGGGTGCATCGAATCAATGCACCCAATCGTGGCTTCTACAAAAGGTCCTCTATATTTTAAAATTATGTAAAGGTCCTCTAGTCATAAAAATGTCAAAGCTAATTAAATAACCTGAGGATCCTCAATGGAAAGAAGAAATGGGCGTGCTTTTGTCAAGAATCTGCAATAGTACCAAATGAAAAGAAAAATTAGAAAGAGGCCAAAAATAGTAAGATACACCAACATCAAAATAATAGAAGACGAATTCATCATAATCTTTTTTATATGTCGTACCCTCTGCTACTCTTCGAGAAAAAAATGCCTCCCGTATTGCAAGATACACCGACATCAGAAGTGTTCAATTTGCGACCATAAAAATCAAAGAAATGTACCTGTTTATCAAAATTAAGACAATAATAAGAAATTAAAAAAAAAATCCTTCTCCACCAGTTGAAGCACCCATACAATGGAATAGTTCTTAAAAACGAGAAGAAGAGAGTAGTCTACTAAGGCCGACATCCATAAAGCATAAGACACAGAGGCGATCTCCAAGAATAGGTGGCTCAAAGAATATAGTACTAATACTATAGATAGTAGCAATAGCTACACTAATGAAACTAAGAAAACAATTATCTTTTAGCACTACTATTCACATCTGAAAAAAATGTTTCACAACAAATGGCAGACTGGCAGTAGGTAGTTTGAAATGAAAAACATACCAAAAGGACTCCCAGATTGTGTTCAAGAGAAGATTGGCTCCCATTAAGACTCTGCAATAAATGAAACAAAGTCAAGAAAAATCCGAAGAAGATTAAAAAGAAGAACGCCTTAAATTATAATATCATTGAATATAGGTGGTGTGGCTTATTATTGTTGCCGGACAAAATAAAGATGAAAACAACATTCTAAAGAAATCTCACCAAGTAAAAAGAGTTCGATTTACTTATTCCTATTTCTCACTTGTTCACTTGAATTCACTCCCGAAAATACACTTTAATAGAGCTTCTTATAAGAAAAATACAATCAAACATTGCTTCACAAGAAAAGGTATATTCGCTTGGTCGCAATTTTCTTTGCAAAGGACAACAACTAGAAAGTAATAGATGATCTTAGGTAGAAAAATGTCCATACAGTTGGAATGTGAAGTTAAAAATTAAAATATACTGACCTGCAACATTGCCATAAGCATGGTAAGAAGTGCATAAGAACCTAGTCCACCAGAATATACCTGCACGCCTCACAGAAAACTTTAATTAGATGCAGAAAATGTAAAGATAACGGATGGGTTAACACATACCATATGGCAAGTACAATAATAATTACAGTCCGCTGCTGGAATCATACCTCATTCAGTTCTCTCTGCTGCAAAAACACCTTTAAGATCAAACACAATGGACGCAAAGGAGGCCACTTATTGACTGCATCCTGCAAGAGGAAAAGCAATAGCAATCAATAAGCAGATATACCATAAATTTCAAATCCATCAAACAGTGGGGAAGTGAATGTCGGTTTCACGTGATTATTCCAACCCAAGCTTCTAACCAACTATATGTACAAGAAAATTCCAGAAAAATGAAGGACCGTATAATTCAAAACACTGTTCTTTTTTCCTTTTTTTTATATCCGTGACTCTCCGGGGCAGCTTTCGTGCACCTCGACTAGACCCCTCTAACCACTATTCTTCTATCCATAAAACACTAAAGAAATTGAATGTCAGTTTCCAGCATTCGACCCCACACATCTATTCAATCATGTGCAATCAAATTCCATATTCAATCAAAATATAACTCAAATACCAATTACTAAAGACAATATTATGTTGAAATATATCCCTGAGCATTTCCCTCTTTTAACTATCTCTTCTCAACAATCTCTGCAAAAACAAAAACCCTAACCCACTTCTCAAATATCTCTCCTCCCCTGAGCACGGCTCCTTCGACGACACAAATCGTGCCACCTTGCCAGAACCTAGCTGCAGCCAGCATTTTTCTCCACATGTATATTATGTTGAAATTATAAACAGTAGGAATGTGTGAAGATTTCCAAGCATGAAAAAGGCAAATGACAAGACTAGATAATATATCTTTTTCATAAGAAACGGAAAAATTATATATAATGAAAAGATCACAACCATCCGGCTCAAGTGGTCAAAGAGGGTCTTGAGATGCTTAAAGTGATGGGTTCAATCCATGGTGGCCACCTACCTAGGAATTAATTTCTTAGGGGTTTTTTTGACATCCAAATATTGTAGGGCCATGTCTCGTGACATTAGTCAAGGTGCGCGCAAGCTGGCCCGGACAGTCATGGATATCAAAATGAAATAAAAATAAAAATAGTGCAAAATATCACAGAACTGATGCTATTTTTTGGAAGAGGTCAATTTGTGAAACCTTAAAAGCATATTTGCAATACAGCAGTCGCCTAATAAAAACCACAAAAAAAACATAAATGCTCCGCTGATTGAGCAGGAAAGATCATCATTAAAAGGGTGAAGTACAGCAACAAACCTTAATAAAGTCAGCAGCCTTTGGTCCATTCTGCACATCAAAACTGATGACCAAGAGATAAGATGTCAATTTTTGGACAATTATTGACGTTAACATCATTTAGTTCTTCCTGATAAGATATCATTCTCACTAATCACTTGAAATTCTGTTGTATTTATGTGAAGTTAACTATAGTTGTTTTTTTTTTTTTTTTGATATCTGTGACTGTCCGGGCCAGCTTGCGTGCACAAGCGCACCTCGACTAATGTCACGGGGCATACCGCCTAACCCTACAACATTTGGATGCCAAGGAAACTCGTAGGAAATTAATTCCTAGGTAGTTGGATTCCTAGGAAACTCGTTAGAAGTTAACTATAGTTTTTCATTTTTCTTTGCGGCAATTTGTAAATCTCAATACTAAACCAAAAAATTGACACAGTACCTAATATCAAAAGATATACCACTTTGCTTTTCAACAAACTTAATAATTGGCACACGAGCCTTTGCAATAACCTGCTCAAATGAAAATATAGACGATTCCAAAAGTAAAGTCAACGAACAGTTTCCATACTAATTTTTTTCAGGAAAAAAAAAAAGTAAACTCAATGAAGTTCCTAATGCAATACCAGAATCTTTTTTGCTATTCCCTTTTGTGATAAAGCCCTCGAAAGTGCTTGCAAACCAAGTTGTGGTCTTGGGATGCCTGAACCCAGGATAACAACCTGCAATGAAAAAGGAGAAGTATGAGGACTCCTTATCTTCAAAAAGAAGCATAAAGAAGCAAAAGGTAAAATGAAATTGCTCCCAAATCAACTATCTTTTTAAGCAGCTGACTCTGATTTTAATCTGAACCCATTATGGATCAACTTTATCATTGACGTTTCACGACAAAACTCATAACAGAATTCTTGAGTATAATCGTACGCCTTCAATACAGTCAATACCAAATACAGTCACTACCAATCACGTAAATTACCCCCCTACTCTTCTATCATCAGAATTTCTGCCCAACAATAAAGTTACTACCAATCACGTACATTTTGGTTAAAAATTTAAATTTATCCACTCAAATTCCAGTGCCTTCATAACAATTGGAGAGCTCTTTTGTAATTCTATGGGGACTTATTTGACATTGTAATTTCATAAATGTAATGGAATTGTTTCTTATCCAAAAAATATTCCAGTGCCTTATAACACCACTGGTATTCAAGTTCAAACCTAGCCGGCTAGCACTAAACTCACCTCAAACCTCTGACGGGCATCCATAAATAGATAAAGCTTTTATCACACAAATGCAGCACTCTGTACAATTTATTTCTTATAACAAAGTCCATAAAATTCATGAAAGACAGACTAAGGCAAGGGTACAAGACACAATGCCACATCCCCCAAAACCACTATTTTTTTCATGATACCCATGTTTGGAGACAGCCAATTTATCCCCACTTCTTTAAAACTCAAAACTTTTTATATTTAGCCATTTAGTTGGTAGTTTTTTCCATTTTTACCACCAATAGCACATACCGGTAGTAGTATAACATCTAAAAATAAGAGATGAAAATAACAAAACCAACATGGATATAGTAACTCACATCAATGTCGCTGGTTGGAAGATAAAGTCCTGTCTGAAACGATCCAAAAACTTCAACCTACAAAACCAAAAAGAATAATAAAATACACCATTTGATTCTCCTGGGCATGAGCAAGGGCCGTACAGAACTATGATGGGCATTGGGCACCAATCTCACACACCTTACAGTGAGGCCATATATGTTTGACAACACTGAAGACCCTTTCTACTGCATTGTCACGAGAATCACGCTCTTCTTTCGTTGGAGATAGAAACTCACAAAAGTCAACTATTTCTGCATACAACCATAGTTAAGGAATTCAAAACTACAATGATGTAGTAACATGAGAATATGTCAAGGATGTAGGTATCTAGGGCCTAATAATCAACAGTGTAAATATATGAAATTAATGACATGGCTGATTTATTGGCGTGACAGGAAATTTGCTATGTATGCAATTGTTGTTTTTTTTTTTGATATCCATGATTGTCCGAGTCAGCTTTCGCGCATCTCGACTAATGTCACGTGACATACAGCCTACCCTACAACATTTGATGCCAAGAAAACCCGTAGAAAATTAATTCACTAGATTATGAATCATTCGTAGGAATGAAAGAGATAAAATAAAAAAAAAAACGCAGTAAAAATTAGATTATAAAACCAGTAAGCCAATATTATATTATGAGTTCTCGATTGAGGAAGAATGTATGCATGGTAACAATTTCTTCTTCTTTTTTTTAAATCCAAACCAAAATTAAGCACTTTTAAATATCTTCCAATTCAAATCCCTACTATTCTTTTCTGAGCAAACTCTTCACAATTCCACCATCTAACCATCATTAAGGTGAGTGGCTCAATTCTTTGGCATCCAAATGTTGTAGGGTCAGGTGGTATGTCCCGTGACATTAGTCAAGATGCGCGAAAGCTGGCCTAGATAGTTATCAACAAAAAAATAAAAAAAATCCACCATCTGACCCACAAGCTTTTTAACTCGAAAAATTGCAACTTCCATGGCCAAGTAGAGACTTGAAGGATGAGTGTAACAGTTCAAAACAAAAACTATACACCAAAAAAAACTTCAAATTGCGCATAATTACATCAAAAACAGACGCTTCTCTCTGAATTAAACAAAAATTGCAACTCCATACAACAAACAAAACAGAACCCAACCCACATAAAAAAATACCTTTATGCAACTGAAGCATAGGGCTCTTGAATCTACCATTACCACGAAACCACCCACTTTCCAGCTTCTGCTGGTCCACCACTTCCGGCGTCCTCGGCTCAGTTTCCAAAACCGAAGAAGAAACCGGCAAAGGAGTAGAAAACCCCGAAATCTCCTCCTCGTCGTCGGCACCAACATCAAGGGAAAAGAAATCCGTTGCGGCGGTTGCGGCCGGAGCAGAATGGGGAGTAGAAAGAGAGATCTCGTTGCGGAAAACGGAGCAGGGCTGGTGTTCATCGGACGGCGAGTCGTTTTCGGGGGCGGTGGCGGCGGAAAGGGAAAGAGGGCTTAGAGTATGGTAAAGGAACTGTTGAACAGTCTCTTCCTCCATTGAAATTGGTTGCGATTGAGAGAGAGATTCAGTGGCGATTGCAGAGCAAGCAGGGCGCTCAAAGGGTTTTGGGCAATTTGGCGGACTTTCAACATTAGGGCTTTTTATTTTCATTTGCTTTTTTTTTACCCCTTTTTCTTTTAGGTTTAAATTTAACCACGTTCGGAAAATATTATAATGGGTAGTTTTTTTTAATGAGTAATAACAAAAAAAAAAAAAAAAAAAAATTCTCTAAACATCAAACAAGATTTTAGGAAAATAGGATAGCTTCAAATCTTTCTTTTCTCTGTTGTTAATTTATTTTCATTCACGATCAAAAAAAATAAAAAAAAAAAACATTGAAAACAATAAAATTTAAAATATTCTACTATCTAAAATATATTTTTAAAAGATTATCGAAACTAAAATAAAGATTCTTGAATTTACTAGTTATTTTGTAGGAATGTTATTATACGTATGAGTGGGTCTTTTAGAAAAAAAAATTTGGTAAAAGTATGAGATGATCCTAGAGAATTTTTTTCCTTTTTTTCTCGGCTATCAACAATCACTCTAATCATAATCATATTTTTCATAATTGCTTTCTATTATCCTTCATTATTTTCTCCAAAACTATTTTTTCATCAATAATCATTATGATAGATAAATATTATCATGTTTTCATAATCATTTTTATTCTCACCATTTTTATTTATTTATTTATTTTTGTCACAAATATAAGTGGTTGTGTGGAAGATAATGAAGCCCAAAAGAGCACGGGTTCGGCCCAAAACAATGATTAAGAATGGGCAAACTAGGAAAATTGCTACTTCTTGTAAATTAATTAGGGAAATGTCTAAAAACAGAACTATTTAAACGCATGTCTGACATCTATTTATTTAATTTGTCA
>JBBMEF010000023.1:2768124-2782160 GCA_037832685.1 Sicyos baderoa
TAAAGAATTGATGGCGGGCGCGCCCGCCATTAATTCTCCGCCCGCCATCGATTCTAATCAATGTCTCGAGTATTAATAGCGGTTTTTTGTCCGCCATGAATACCTTTTTATGGCGAAATATGCCCGCCATTAATACCCGATTTTCTACTAGTGGGAGTTTCTCTCTATTTATAATAGGAAACCGAGAATAGAATTCCTATGAACGTTCCGAAACCAAAGTTGTGATATTTTCCAAAAATAAGATTAAGGAAATTCATGGCATTGAAATTTACATAAATTAGGAAAACATTAAAATTTGAAGTTAGTTTATGTTTAAAAAATCAAATCAAATCAAATATTGATATTTTGTATCATAAAATATTATCATCTTAAAAAGTTATAATAGCAGAATAATTTGTATGACTGTTTTTATAAAAATATCTAACATGCCTCTTTATTAATTATTATTATTAGTGCTTATTTTCATATTAAATAAACCTCAATAACGGCTTTTCACTTTTAAATGGACAAGTCTAAGACAAAACTAAGGGTGTCTATTGGGCTTTCCTATTGGTGGAGGGAAAGCATTAGGAGACATAAACCCAATTATTGTATTTTATACTATGAGATTTTGCAGGAAAGGAAAAGGTCAAAAAATAAAGAAAAAGAAATGTCAGTTTTGTATATACTTCGACGTGACCCTGATTCAATTGGAAAGGTTAGTGACGTAATGATTTTATTGTTTGGTTATAAACCAGTTCAATATCAATTTTATCAATTTATTGTGTATTTTAAGTGCCTTCAAGCATTTTGTTTGGATTTGAGAAATCGAGGCTGTGGAGCAATCCCTTGTTTAGAGATCCACTAAAAGTAAGGAGCAGTGATGGAAGCTCAATGTAATTTACATGGATGCAACCAGCACGAATATCTAAAGCTTCGTTTAATAATCATTTTATTTTAAAAAATTTATTTTTGAAATTAAGTTTATAATAACTATTTTATTATAATATTTACATTTTATCTATATTTTTAGAAATCAAACAATTTTTTTTAGAAAAATAATTCCTAAAAACTTATTTTTATTTTTAAAATTTGATTACCATTCACCTATTATGTTATAAAAAAAGTGAAAGAAATCACCTAGAAAAAAAAAATCTTGGGAATATAAGTTTTGACGGATGAAAAATCAATTAGGGAATATAGAAAGGGATCAAAGTGTAAAGATCAAACTTCTACAAAAGCCTAAATATAAATCTGTACTACCATAAAGTCTCTAAAGAGACGGCAACGAATATATATATACATATAAATGTTTTTGAGATTATAATAATAGTGGTGCGGAACTCGAACTTAAGATTTTATGATCATTAGGTGTACACTAAATGTTGTTGAGTTATTATTATTGTTGACAAAATTCACTTATAATATTAATTGGTAGAGAGCTCACATATTTAAAATTTGAAACTTTTATGCTAACATGAACTGTTGCTCTCAGCGACATTAATGTATACACAATAAATCAAAAAGTCATGAGTTTGAATCATCATATCTCCAATTATTATAATCTCAACAAATTTGAATCTTTTATACGACATTAAAATAAATGGACGTTATCTCTCAATTTTAGGAATGGTATGTATTCGATTATGACATGCTGATTTATATATATTTTTTTCATTTTCTATATATATACACTTTTTTTTTCTTCAATATATTTTCCATTCATTTTTTGAATTTAAATCATAATAAGAGTGTGAAGGTTGAAACTAGCTTAATCATTTGATTTTTGAAATTTAGGTTATTTCTATCTAAATTTTCTATCATGTGTTCCATGTATTTTATAATTCATTCATATTTTTTTAAAAAATGAGAGGAATGCTAATCAAATTTCAAAAATAAAAACAAGCTGTTAGATTTTTTTTTTTTTAATTTTTGTTTGATTTCTAAAAATATAGGTAAGAGGTAAATATTCAAATAAGAAAAAAACTACATGGTAAAAAATAATTATTGTAGACTTAAAATTTCAAAATTTCAGAATAAAAATAAAATGGTTATCAAAACATGCCTTATTTAGTAAATTATACATAATGTCAATAAAACTTTTGTTTTTTGTTTTTTTTTTTTTAATATTGAACACATTCTTTTTTTTTTCATTCTTTTTATTTATCTTTTACCTCATGTGTATTTGTAAAAAATATTTTAAAATATTAAAATCTATTATTTTTGTATAAATATTTTTAAGAATAGTTTACATATATAAATATATATATATATAAATAATAACAAGTTGTAACATATTTTTAACAAAAAAAAAAAAAAAAAAAAATATATATATATATATATATATTAGTTCTTGTGGAACTAAAATGTTATAAGTTCAATTCAGGATCATCATTTATCTTACAATTAATTTTGTACCTGTTTTATTGACAAAAAATGTGATAGGGTATATGAAGGTTGTCTCATAAAATATAGTTGAAGTGCACATACACATGCACTCATAAATAAATAAATAAATAATTGACTTCTAAACTTTAAATCGTGGATCCACTCTGATTATTACTTGGTGGGGGAAACAAAAAAAAAAAAACATGTAAATAAATAAGGACAAAATACATTTCTTTCATTTTTTTTTTTTTTTTTGTTAAAAAGAATTATGTATTAAGGATCTAACACAAAATTATCATAAATTCGTTGAGGTATACTCGACTCCTAATAATAACAAGAAGTCTAACTTTTTAAAGCTAACAAACAACAGTTGTAGATGTAAACTTCACGACTTTAATTAAGATCAATTAAGTTAATAATTTGAAATTAACTTTATTTAGAGATATCAATTCTTTCTAAAACATCTTAAAATAAAAACATGTTAAATTTAACGGTGAGTAACAACTCAATCTAAAAAAGAGACTCGAATTAACAACTCAATCGATACAAAAAAATTGTGACATATTTTCTTTAAATTTTTTAAAAAATTAGAGATATTTTTATAGATCCCATTTGACATGCACGATATCATATGCAAACAATCTGTCTCTAAAATTAACAAAATGTCAAAAATATTATTGAACTTTGTTTGATGTGGGAATTCTAATACTTCTACCTACCAACGACGTCTAAGGTTGTTGGCAATGTATTATAATGGCGTGGTCTTCCCAGATTTCAATGGCCCTCAGTAAATATAAAAAGTCCATTTATTATTCTAGGGATCATTTGGAGGATGTCAAACTGTTTTGACTACAAGTTTTAATATTGAGTTGGACAATTCTCCTTGCTTTGTTTTGAATTTTATGAAGTTGGTTCTGAACCCTTTTGGTGCTTATGCTTTTTTAATAGAGTTTTTATACCTTTAGAACCTCTATTGTAGCGGTTGTACATAAATTAATGGAGTAGTGTCTGTAAACTTTTGCTCTTGATAACTTTCAACTAGCCTTACAGCAGTCGACATGTTTGGGGTTGTGCTAGGCTAGTAATGTTGGCCGCCAATGGACTATTATAGGGAAATGGTACTAAATACACAATTTTTAAGAAATATTTGTAAATATAAATGTTAACTTTCTTTTTCATTTTTAATTTTTGTTTTTAAATTTCGAATTAAACTTCTTTTTTAAATCTCATTTTCTCTTTAATACATTAATTGATTTCATTTAATATTCTAAATGTCATCTTTATACTTTTGATAAGTAATAAATGTCAAATTCGAAAACGACTTCTTCATTCATACTATAGTAATTGTCGAATGAATTGGTCAAATTTTTAATTGATTCCTCCATTTCATCTTTATCTCATATTCCATCAAATTAATTGTCAAATTCTCTAACATTTTTTTTTCAATTTAATTTGTCTAGTTCTCTCGCATCTTTTATTCCTATTCAATTTTTGTGTGAGTTACCCTTTTCGATTATCAAGTACTTCAATCATTTTCTCTATTCTTAAATGAGAAAGCTTCAGCCTCCATACATTCCAAAGACCTGTTTTTTTTTTTTTTACAATGAACTTGATGGTGAAAGAACTCTGAGGTCACGTGTTTCATCACCATGAATCCTCAACTGGCTTCATTTGAAGAATTTTTGTTGTTTCATTTCTTGTTTGCTTTTTATTTTATAACTTTACTATTTTTGATTTTTGTGCAAATCTTGTTGCAATAGGTTTAGATTGAATGAAACAATGACGGAATACAAGGTTGGTAATTTTAACTTTTTAAATTATAAAAAGTAGTCAAATTGAGTTCTTAATTTTTTTTTTTTTTTTGGGAATCGAGTTCTTTTCTTCTTAAATGAAGAGTTCATGATTTGCCCAATTAATTTTTTTTATATAGTTTTTTTTCAATAATCGGTGACTTTAAAATGATTGAGGGCATTTTAGAAATTGATTTATTATTTCTCCTCCCTAATTATTTATTTAAACATACATTTTAAGTCTAAAAAAACTAGACACTTTTAATAAATTTTGAAAATTTAGACAAAAACTACTATTTCCCGAAACACTACCTCCGAAGTATTGAGTTGGCGCGTGAATCCCACCTGGTGAACGCGTGATTATCACCTCTTCTTTTTTTTCACAGCCTAGAGCATCGGAGACATCGAAGGAGTATGTCATAGGTGAGTTTCGAATCTGAGACCTCGAAGGGAGCGTACATTCAAAGTTGAAGTCTCCAACCACTCTGTCACCTCTTGGGGAATTGAGTTATGTATATAGATAGATATAGATTTACTCCTACTACAAATCCACTCCTACTACAATTTTAAGAGTGTAAATTACAAGAGTAAGTTCAATATTTTAAAATTTGAATCTCATTTTTGTAACCAGCAAAATAAGTACAATATTTAGTACAAGAGTAAAAGATTTGAATCTCATTTTTATAACGAGCAAAATAAGTTCAATATTTTAAAGTTCATTGTAAATTACAAATAAAAGTTTACCCTATAAATTATTTAAATTTAATTATTATTTTGATAATAAACTGATATACATATTGTTAATATTAAAAAAAAAAAACATGTCATTTATATCAATGATTTAATAATAATAATAATTTTTAATTATAAATTTATAAACTTGTCTCTAAAATATGGAAATTTCATGAACTTTTTTATTATTTAGAAAGACTAAACACATAATTGAAACTATTTAACTTTTTATAAATAAAAAATAATAAAAATTCTGGAATATGTATATTAATATATTTAAATAATTATAATATTCTAACTGCAAATACATGGTGAATTGGTTTGTACAATTAAACAATGAAATCATTGCCCTACCTTTGTATTTTTCAAATCAACATCTCTGGTAATAATTCATTTGGTGAACCATGTTAAATGTAATTTACATTATTAAATATATTCCTTGTATTTTTTGAAGTGATTTTTTGCTTCACATTTGATGCAACATAGAGTCTCAAAACTAGCGGCAATATGTAACTCCACTCCACACAAAGAAGGCCTCCGGGTGTTAGGCGAAATCAACGCCAATGCTAAGTTTGTTGCTTTTGCAATCTCTTCACCAAACTCAACAAACTCCCCACCCTATAAAATGCAACAACACATTCACTTCAAGAAGCACACAAAATTATCACTGAGTTTTAAGAAAAATGGCTACTACAAAAACTAGCCTCTTTGTCGGTCTGTTGGTGCTTCTCTGCTTGAGCCTCACCTCGGCCAACCGAGTTCTCAAAGACAACAACAATGTCGAAAACGAACCGATGAGTAACACTGTGTCTTTGGGCGCCTCGTCGATGGAGGAAGTGCACAACATTGGTGATGGTGAGCTAAGTAGCAAAGTAATGAAAGGTAGCATGCCAGAATCTGGTTCGCATATTGGTCCAATGAATGGGGAATGGTGCAGCCATGGCGGCAATTGTGGAGGAGGATATGTGTCTCCTCCGACTTATACTACTCCTCCGACCTATACTACTCCTCCGACCTATAGTTGTGGCGGCGGAAACTCTGGTTGTCAACCACCCCATTACAGTTGTTCTCCGTGTCCGTGGCAGGGACCTCCACAGGGATGTCAAGGAGGATGCCAGGGACCTCCTCACGGATGTCAAGGAGGATGCCAGGAACCACCACACGGATGTCAAGGAGGATGCCAGGAGCCTCCACACGGATGTCAAGGAGGATGCCAGGAGCCTCCGCCGTGCGGCTATGAACTCGTAAACGAAAACACCTCTAAGGTCCAAGAATCTATTGCCGCGGGTGAACCTGATTCACCTAGCATGATCAGTCCAGCAGCCCAACCAGAATATGATGATATGAGATCGCATGGTGCTTAGAGTTTGAACCATGTCTTATCGTACCTTTCAATAAAAGCTTCCTTTGTGGAGTTCTTTGTTTTCTTAATAAACTTATGAAATATAGAATATACATGTAATGTTTTCTACATATACACAATATAATATATGACTACTTGCGAGAGGCTTCGCTATGTTGAGGATCCAACTTTTTTTTTTGTCAGAGAAAATGTCTATTTGAGTATAATAGACTCTAAAATCATCTTAGATTACCAAAGTTCTAAGGAAATAGTTTATGATATGATAAACAAACAATTTAAGTATTAATTGGAACATATTTGTACATCATTCAAATGAGCTATCTGGGAGATAAAGTTGAGAAACTAATCTAAGTTTAAGTTTGATGTATTAATAGTTTCTAAACAGCCTATCAGAATGTATATATAAGGTATTATGATTTAAGATTAGCCCTATATAGACAAGCACATGATAACTAATGAAGAAATTTGAAGAAAATTTTGTATTTTCCTCTTCAGTTCTTCTTCATATTCGAGCTAATTCCAAATTTAAAAAAAGAAGTCGAATTCCAAATATGAGAATTATCTTCACTATATTGCGTATTTTAGGAATAAAAATTCTAATGTTTTCCTTATCTATGTAAACTCCATTGCCATTAATTTCCTTAGTCTTATTATTGTGTTGATATTCTCGAAACTAAATTTCTTGGACTTGGGCACTTGCAGGATGGTCGTAAACCATGGAACCAACTGCTTTTAACTCAACCAAAATCTTCAATTAATTCCAATATTTTCTTTGCACAAATTTCTTCTTCTAGTTCCAAGCTCCACTGTGTGGATTTAGATCCTCAACATTGTCATAAAGTTTAAGTCATTGCTTCACTTAGCTTGCTTTTTAGGCTGTCCTTTACCGGTCAGCTCAAAATCTTCAATCTCTGCAATGGCCTACTCCTGATTTGTACTCCTTACCCAATATCTAATTTTGATAATGTTTATATATTGAATCCTATCACTAATGACTACTTCAAAGTTCCACCCCCTCTCATACGAGATTACGCCTATTACGGAATCGGCTTCAGTCTCAAGACAAAGTGCTACAAAATTCTAAGACATCACCACATAAGGATGTTCAATGGATCGAAACAAGTGGCAGAAATTATTGCATTGGGCACAAATAACCCAAGTCAATGGACTCATGTTGGCTCTATGCCACTTATCGAACTAACCAGCTATATTCCGACTTACTTCAATGAAGCTCTCTATTGGATCGGAATTCCTGGACACCAACCCAAGCTGGCCTCTAAAGATGTCGTATTTCGTTTTGATCTAGATGAAGAGAAATTTGAGGAAATTTCACCTCCTCCATATGAAGGACAAGTCTTAGATTATTTCTTGGGGGTATTTAACGAGAGCCTTTATCTAACATTCAACTCAATAATGTTTGATCAGTATCAAGTATTGGATTAAAATATTTGTTATTCCCAAATTAGATTTGGTGTCACCTCCAAAGCTTACAAGTTTATATTACCCATGTTCATATGGTCTCCAACTTATCAAAATTCGTGAAGATGGAAAGATCTTATGTCTCTATACTCAATCAGATTTAATCTTATTGACCCTAAGACTGTGACCACACACATCTTGACGTGTCAAGATGTTGAAATTAAGGAACACTTACTACTCTATCAAATTGATTGCTTCAATTTTGAACAGCTTCATAAAGTTTTGGAGGAGATGGAGGTCGAAAATTAAATATTTACTTTTCTATCTTGTTCTTTCCATATATGAAGAAAATTTACATTTTAACTTAGATTATTATAGTGTGTGCGTTTTTTTATAATTGCAAATTTATTTCTTGTTTTACGAGCAATAAAATATTAGATATTGAGTTACAATGTTTTGTTTGTGTAGGTCACGACCATGGATTGAACTCATCCCTTTAAGCGGGGTCAAATTCCTCTTTTGACCACGGTCACTCTATGTTCATCATCACTCATTACTATTCACATGCTTGTCGCTTGGGTCTTTTAGTATGAATGGTCAAGAAAATAACAGCTTCTCTATGGTTGAGAAATAGCAGCAAAACACAGCCTGAGACTGGTTCTACAATGAACCTTAAAAAAAGAGTCAGCAAAATTACTAATCATATCTGCACAAACTCGCATCTAAACTAGTTCACTAACTTAAGCTACATAAACCAACTTTGAATCATACAATCGTTCCTAGAGATGAGTTAACAGTATTATATACATGTGACTCGCAATCTCCCATATGGCTCAATTAGTCAAAGTGAGCTTTTGGGAGTGTAGGGTGATGAATTCAATACACATGGTGACCACCTACCTAAAAATTTATCCGAAACCTGGAGACTCGCAATCTCCCAAAAATACCAGCAAAAAAAAAAAAGCTCTGAATTTTGGAAGAGTAGGCTTTCATAGAAAATAATGGTTAGTTCAAAACTGCAGACTTCAGGAGCAAAATAACAAAAAATATATGGGTTTTGCTCGTCAATTATCATCATCTCCACAGCACCTGAATTTGGTTTCTTTCTCTCTGGTTCCTTATCAAATATCAAGTAAGTTCAACCAGCACCTTCAATCCCCTCTTTGTTTCAATTTTCATAAATGACCAGAATTACAGGGGAACTACATTATAAGAGTATTTAATTACACCTCCAAGCTGTTGAGGATCCCAGCTGAAAAGGTGAGATTACTTAGTATTTAACTACATTATAAGGTAGTAGAATATTTCAGGAAGAAGAAGAATCCTTAGTATTTCGAAGTCTATAAACAATACGCCCTTTGGTAGAATCATAACGGCTAACTTCAACCCTAACCCTATCACCAGGCAAAATACGCACGAAATTCTTGCGAATCTTACCGGAAATGTAGCCGAGAATGAGGTCTTTGTTGTCGAGAAGAACTCTGAACATGCCATTGGGAAGGGACTCGGTGACGGAGCCTTCGTGGGCCAATTTCTGCTCGGAGGGTTCGGCTTTTGGAGGTTTGGCCATGAGAGCGGAGCTGCTGGCCGGGCCATGGCGGAGGAATTGAGGGCTCGGAGAAGAAGGGATTGAATTCGTGGCGGGGAATACAAGAGCGGACGGCGGCCGGAACTGGGATTCAAGGACGGGGATTTGGAACAACTTTGTGCTCCACATTTTTGCTCCAACGGAAAAGATAGGCCTACGCTAAAACTAATTATTTTTTCTTTGTTTTAAAGCTATTTTTTTAATATAATTCAATCCCGAAAATTAATATTTATCAAATGTAGGAGATCGAGTAAAATCTATTCAAACCAACTATCACCCCCAACTTAAATTAACTTTTTTAGAAAAGTATTAAATACAAAATTGGTCACCGAACAAATCTGTTTTTTTTAAAAAAAAAAAAAAAAAAAAACTGAAAACTGAAAACATTTTGTAGAAAAGTGAAAGAGGTTAATTTAATACTCTGTCACATGGTGTATTGGAAGGGAAGACACTCACAGTGCATAGAAGAGCTATGTGCAAAAATTATAAATCATGTGTTCTCACTATAAGAGAATTATAGACATGGCAGCATGCTTATGCTATACTATCATTGCTCGAAACTATATACTCTGGACGATTATTATTGACAATCGTTTTGGTTAGACGTTAGCATGTTCGGAATCTATCCCCCAAACTAACTCTTCGGCATCATCGGCTGCCAAACATTCTACGTTAGCATGTTCGGAATCTATCCCCAAAATTATCTCTTCGACATCGTCCTCTTCGGCATCATCAGTTACCAAACATTCTAATTGAGCTTCCCCCTGCTAAACTGGTTGCTTTCTTGCATTTGAATTGGACAACAATTGCGTTGACAGGAACTTTTCGCAGTCACTGACCCCAATTTTTTTAAAAGTATCAACAAGCATACTCAAAAGCTGGTTCAAGGATTGCTGAAAATGGCTCACGCAGCTCTTGCCGGCATTTCCGCCCACGTCGAGATCCTGAGCCCTGCCTTTAACTAGAGATCCCACCTGCGCACCATCTGTATATGCTTTACATGCCACCAGAATATCATGAGCCCTTTTAAAGAAATGTCCCTTCAAAAAGTCCTCAAAATGCTGCACCAGACAGAAGATATTGTAGTCTTAGGACATTGGTCAACAACATACATGAAAATCATTGAACTAAGCATGTGATTCCTAAGCATACATACAACAAAATAAATTTAGATAATCCTGGGGAAAATCTTGTTATTAACTTTCCTTCGTTATTTTCTAGTCTTTTATATTTGCATGTTCCAGTGTTAGCTCTCTAAAAATGTCTAGGGTATTTGCTATTAGGCATCCTGCACGAAGGCTCGAATTCATGATCTCAGTTATAACCCCACCCGAAACTTCCTAACCAAAAAATTCCTTGCCCCCTGAGGTCGAAATTCGAATATGCTTTTTCTAGAAGGTGCAATAAGCTTAAGGTAGTTCTCAACTTCTGAATATACAATCTCTTGAAGATTCAATTTACTAAAAGGCCCCAACCAAAACAGGATAAGAAGTCTAGAACCATACCTTCGGTGGCCTCCTGATGTTATACACCATGGTTTTAATAGACAGAAGGAACACATCCTCATTATACCGTTGAGACATATGCTCACCCGAATCAGATCTATTGTAGAGTTCATACCCGGGCTCATTAAAGTAGGGATTTGTATTCAAGATCAACCCTTGGATAGAGACAAGAACCTGAAGCATGGTCGACATGCCTGGAGTCCACATCTCATTTCCTTTGCCACCCCAAGTGTTAAGCAGACTTAGACATACTTTCCCACAGTTATACAAATTCGGGTTAAGTCTAAGGCCCCCAGAATGGTAATGAACTTCCTGTATTTGAGAAACCATTTTGTTAGTCAGAAAATAAGCACATCACGTTAGTAACTAAATGTAAACAACTCCAAAAAAACACATACGGGTGGTTCAAGCGGATAACCGGTGGGGAAAAATATGTCAAAGAAAAATAAACCATCATGGTATGGTGTACCGTCTGCTCCAATGATGACAGCCCTCATAAGATCCATTCTTGACTCATATACCCTAACAAATATAGTTTCTGTTGAACAGATTCAGAAAGAAAAAAGTGAAGTCAAGTACAGATTCAAACTTATTTCAAATTTTCAGTTGAAAAATAAAACTCAGTTTTAAGCTATATCTTCTCTAACATGAATCTACAATAGGTTCGAGATGAATGAAAAGGAAGCGGAAATCTACCGGGTAAATCCTTCTCTAGAATCTTCCACTCCCGTTGAATGCTCTTTGTCCAGTTTTTGGATGCCTGGAAAAAGGAGAAGGTAAGAGCCCCTAAACTAAATAAAAATAATCATAAAACAAAGATCGATTTTTACGAACTTGTACCTGCTGCATGTTAAAACCATAGTGAGTATAGTGATGGTCAGAATGATCTTCAACAGTATCAAATTGTTTGAAGCGCTCAAAGTTTCTCAAGAGATTATCCAAGCCTGCAGGTGAAATTGTTACGCTTTTCGAGTCATCCGGAGCAAGGTTTGCAAGCTTTCGGGTGGAACCCTGAACCTGAGCCGATGGCATACCTACAACTTGTCCATATGTTGGACGAACAAGAGAATCATATGTAACACCTGAAGCCATGTGAGGGACAGAAGATGGCTCCTTGATTTTCATTTTGGGATATTCTGGCATGGATTGTCCTACTCCCGAATACTTCCAGATATCATTATAGCCATAGCCATAACCATAACCATAGCCATAGCCATAGCCATAGCCATAGCCATAGTCATAGCCATAGCCATAGCCATAGCCAGGTACATTTGAATAAGGGGCAAAATATGTAACACCTGAAGCCATATGAGGGGCAAAAAATGGCTCCTTGGTTTTCAATTTGGGATATTCTAGCCAATATGGCATGGATTGTGAATACTTCAACATATCATTATAGCCAGAGCCATATACATTGGAATGAGGCATATAATGTGAACTGGCCTGCTTCTTTACACTCTCTGATGTATCAGATGTCTCACCTCCATTATGGAGCTTCATCGAATCCGATTGGGAACCATGTGGCTTCATATTTTGCTTTGACTGATCAAACAACCACGGAGATTTAGCTGCATCAACACCAGGTAAATAATTAACGAGACTAACCTCCATATTTGGGATGCAAATGATTTCTTATTTGATTGAATATCTTGTGAAGGAAAGGAAGAAAAAAGCTTGATACCTTCAAGCGGATGATTCGGAACATCAATGTCGGCCGGCAAGTATAAACTATTTCCTAAAGCTGCCGTAAACACAGACTGAGCAGATGATTTTCCTAGCTGATTAACAGAATCTGGTTTGATTTGAGGTTCTTCTGATAATGAACTAGTTTCAATGTTGGTCTTGTTTCCATTTTGACCATGAGAAAGCCACGGTATGGTTGCTTCAACACCGGGAGGAATATTCAATAGATCAAAATGTGCTTGTAAAGCTGAATAGTCATCCTCATCCGTGATCTCATCATAAGGAATCCAGTCATCATCTTCAGCCGATGACTCAGAGCAATGATCGTCTAGGTCGGTGATATTATCCGATGCTGAAGCTTTCTGGATAAAGTAATAACTTTAGTTACAAATATGAATCAGTGAAATAGGATAAGCAAAGCATACTAAGATTAAGGAGAACAAAAATGAAATTCTGGAAATGTGGGGTTTCAAACAAATTTATTAGATGATTTGATCATAAGAAATGGATGGGAAATATTGTATGTTGAAGTTGCAGGGGATTTTTGCTAGTTTTTGGTAGTTCATATTATATATAGGTATATGAGGATGCATATTCTCTCATTTGTTTGTAATCGTCTCAAAGTAAATAATATTTCGTACGTTTCCAAAAGAACAAAAAATGCAACATAGATATGAAGAAGACACCAATCAAACCTTTGATTCATGATCACTATGATCATATATTATACCCTTTCCTTTGTTATCTGTGCCAAGATTCTGTTGGATAAACATGGCGTTATCGGTATCAGAAGCTTCATCATTGTCAACATCAATCACCTGGGGGCAGAATCCACCCAAGAAATTGTGCTTTAGTTCTTCATTGAATCAAAACAATGAATCCACCCAAGAAATAATACAAAAAAAAAAACATACCCCATTGGGTTTGGGCATTTGGGGAGAGTGATTGATGATCGGCGAGGTTCCTAAAACCTGGGCTTCCGTAAACCCACAACTGGAACCAGGTACTTCTTGTTCCCTGAAATTGTTGGGCAATGGCGGCTCCATTAGAGGATCGGCTAAGAGAGTTTGGCCGGTGAGATCAAAAAATGAATCCTCCATGGGCATGGGCATGGGCATGGCCGGATCCACTTTTTTCTTATTTTATATTTAACTATCGTATCATCAATCCCATGAATATGGTAACTCCAAGTTGAACACTTCAACTCCATTTTTTCCACCCAATTTCCCCTCGTTTTAATGGTAAGTTAATTTGAAGAGTTATTTTAAGTAATTAAAAAAATCAAATTATACTATAAAATTTTGTTTATGTGTGATTTTTTATTGAGGAATATAAAAGAATATTTTGTTTGAATATATATTTGAAATAAATAGTTAAAAAAATATGATTATAAATAAGTGATTGAAAATGAGTTATTTTGGATAGTTAAAAATAATGAATTATTTTAAATAAATAAAAATGATGAATTATTTTGAGTAGTTAAAATGATGAGTTATTTTGAGTAGTTAAAAATTAGGGAATTTGCGTTGTATAGCAATTTTCCTACTCTGCATTAGAATTATAGCAACTTTTTAAAAATATTGCAAATA
>JBBMEF010000023.1:2782260-2793266 GCA_037832685.1 Sicyos baderoa
TATGATTTTCACACAAGCTCGAGTTTAAATTTTAGGATGTCAACTACATCAGTTTCCGTGTTCTTTAATAGTAGATGAGACAAAGGCGATATTTACACCAATTACACAACGAGCGTGATTTATATCATATGCAACATACCTCTATCCATTCTAATTTCGTCTATTGAGGAAAAGTTGTCTTTAGACGAGAACACAAAAATCGTGTGCATATCACTCTACAAAGAAGGGGCGCACAAACAAATGCTAAACATATTGAAGGATGACAGGGACGTCCAATGGATGTACAACGGGTTCGCGGGGGCATGTATAACGGTTGCTGCCTCTTAGCAGACATCATCCAAACACGTACCGAGATGTACGCCTTAGACTTAATCAGAGGGACCACCGTTTTGAGGGCAAGCGCAATGTTTACGAACAATGATGGCTTAAAGAAAGTCCTATGCAACATGGCAGAAGACTCATATGCTTATCTTTCAACATTCGCTGCTAGTCTAATCGAAAAAAACTCAGGTACCTCGTACCGTTTACATACATGGTATGCACTGTGTCAAACATCGGTTGTACTCAGTATGTACTTAATGAATTGTTTCTTTTACGTTGAAGGTAGCTATACGCCATACCAAGCTGACGACGACAGTCGTTTCAAATTCTTTGGTATGGTTGGCAATCGCATTAATTGCCTGTATAGACTAAAGTGCACGCGTGATCCCTTTTGTCCATGCTCGGTAGGGTTTTTGAACTGTGCAACGGTCGTATTCACACGTACTACGGACATACGCCCTTCGATATATGATAAATGATTTAAATTCAATTATATTTTTAGAAAAATAACCACAAACTTAATTTTTAATTTCATTTTTCAATTTTGAATTTTAGATTTTGGTTTATTATTTTCATTTAGGCGGTAGACAATATATATGAGTTCCTCTCTCATGTTAGTTAAAGAAATATGTTTATTTCCTAAAAATTGGAAAAAAAAAAGTAATAAATTTAGATGAGTATTTTAGTCTTTTTCATTTAAATTTTTATTTACATAAATTAAAGTTAGACATACATTTAAATAGTTTTGATTTTAGACATTGAGCTAAATAGTCTGAAAAATGTAGCCCATTTCCCTAATTTGTCCTAAAAATAAACCCAACTCAACGAACTAGTGATTTAACAAGGTGTGCTAAACTAACAACTGATTTATGGGTTTGGTTCGATGACTCCTGTCGGTTCGGTTTACTTTGGCTCGGTTCCTTTATGGTTCAGCTCGTGTTTTTTTTTTTTCCTTTTCTAATATATAAGATGCTGAAACCCTAGCAGATCTGGTTCAGGTTTCATCCAAATTGAAATCGTTCCGAACCTCGCCGGCTTCATCTCGTCTCGTCGTACTCAGCCCTTCGCCAGTCCTGTCGTCTCCCGTATCACTACCGGTAAGTATTACATATATAACTTACGAAACCTAATTGAACGACTCGCCATTTCAATTTTCTCAGCTTCTAATGATTCTCCACTTCTCCTTCTGTGATCTATCGTCGTTTTCCCAAAAGTCCTGATTGGAAACTCCCCATGACCTTTTGTTTCTTGAATTTCTTCCCCCAATTCTGTACGTTTTTCATGTTCCGCTCTTATTCTAGATTCTAGCTGGTTTTTGGCCATGTGTTATGCTATCTTTTGTTTCTTGATTTATCTCCTTAAAGTTTAAGCCAAAATCATATTTATGTGTTTAGGACTCGGATTAGATCCCGAATGTATGGTAATGGGATGGAAAGATAAGATGAAGCTGTTTTTTTTTTGGTTTTTATAATTCAAAAATTGATTATGAAACAAAGCTGATTTTAATAAGTTAAAAAATTAAAAATAAAAACAGAAAACTAGAAGTTTAGGTCATAATGAAATTTAAGCTTATAATAATTATTTTACCTTGTGTTTTTTACTTCTCACCTATATTTGTACAAATCAAATCAAAATTTGAAAACAAAAAGTAACTTCAAAAAATTTGTTTTGTATTTAAAAGTTGATAGTATTCTTCAACTTTCTTAATTTCTTAAAGAAAGATGTATATTTTGGAAGGGTCGAACACGTTGTTGGAAATTTGAGTGAGTACAAGCTTAAATTTCAAAAATTAAATGATTATCAAATCGATCCTAAGAGATGTGAAGAAACCTTCCCTTTCTTGAAATCACTCAAACCCTAAAACATTAGTTGAATTCAAGCATACCTCTCTCTTCCCCTCCATAAACCCCTTTTTCCAACTCATTGTGAATTATTTTTAACTTTAATGTGGTGATTGTAAGAGTAACATTTGGAAATTTATCACTATCTTACATACTCTGATAAACCTTCTTCTGTTCCTTGCCAGTGTATTTAGACTCGGAGATTGAAACAAAAGCATGTCTAGTAAAAAGGAAGAGAAGTCACAAGCTGCTGCTGAAAAGATCAAGGCTGCGGCTCTTAGTGCTGCAAAAGGCCTTAGTCGTGCTCAGGCAGAACGAGCAGCTACGGCCGCTGCTCGGAATGTTAATGCTTATGGGCAGAAGGAAGAAGGCCCTAGCCGATGGCAGGAGAAAAGGGAAGCGAAGAGGCAGATGTATTTGATGAGTACTGAAAAAGCAGTCAGGTTGGGTGAAAGAAAGGACCTTAAGGCCCCTATGTCTAGCAGTGCTGGTGGAGCTGCTGCACAGTGCCAGAAATGTTATCAGGTTGGACACTGGACGTATGAATGCAAGAACGAACGAGTTTACATATCCCGACCATCTCGAACTCAACAACTTAAAAATCCCAAGTTGAGGATGAAGATGGCAGCTTCATTGGAGTTGGACAACCCAGATTCTGATAAGGAGAAGAAGACCGAGAAGCATTCGAAGAAGAAAAGCAAAAGAAAGCATCGGTCCCGTGCGAAATCCAATAGTGATAGCGAGGCATCTGTTTTCGAGACTGATAGTGAGTCATCTTCAGTTACTGGATCTGATGATTCTTCAGAAGAAACCAGTTCAGACGAAAGTTCATCCGAATCTGAGTCGGAAAGGAGTCGGAGGAGGAGAAAGAAGCAGAAGAGAGGGAGAAGAAAGAGAAGGCACAGCTCGTCTTCAGAATCTTCCGATTCTGACTCGGGGTCTGAATCCGAATCAGAATCAGATTCTGATAACGAGCGTAGTAGGAGGAAGAGCCGAAGGCACAGCAGAAAGCGCTAGGATTATCAAAATGATGTTATCTGTTTTTAGTTGTTCAATCTGAACCCTAAGTACGTTCTGAATGGAAGAGTTGTGCTGTGTAAACTGGAGTTAATTGATAATATCCAACCCGGAGTACAAAGCTTTGAAGTTTCGATCTCCCTTTTGAATCGTGTAGATTTCAATTGAAATTCATAGCTTCAACTAGGAATGATCACAAAATGGTTGATATTTCATCATTTTTTGTTGGCAGGAGCCATTCAGTTTTATCATTAGTTTTTCTTTTCCAGATTTAAAACTTGATATCATTTCATAGTTGTAGTTCTAAATCATGATTTGATTTCTCTTGACATCTAAATATTATAGTGCACGCAAGCTCTCCGAATTGTCACAGTATATAAAAAAAAATCAAGTCTAGACTTAGATATCAGAAGAAAAAAAATCATGGCTGGACTTAGACATGACTTTGCCCCTGCCCCAACTCACATTTTGCCTATATAATGGTGCCCTATATAATAAGACTGGTCGGACCTTTTGACCAACAAACTCACCGTGTAGATTTCAACCCGAATAATAAAGACTATCCAATCCAAATATTAGGTTATAATTTAATTTGGCAGACTGATTCTAAAGTTGATCAATTTTTTATTCGTTTAACCCAAACTGAACTAATTATAAATAACTTAAAAATATAGTGTTAGGTTGCTCTAATGAATAAAGTTCAACAATAGAATCTATCGACAAGTCGAGCCTACGTATACGTTAGAGCAAGACGAGATAATCCCAGTCGAGCAGTCCTATCCCGATCGGATGGGTACACCATTCGAGACTGAGGCATGAACCTTACCCATAATTTAGAAGTTCGATCCATATGGGTACAGCTTGTATCTTCAGTAGCAGAGTGCGCATGATGAGAAAATGAGTCAGTTGTGGTTGAAGCTCCATTCAATATTGAGCAAAAGTTAATCATTCATGTTATCCGTACATATGGATCATCGTAATCCTCAGATCTTCCCAAACATCCATCAATCCGGGACATTGATCAGACGTCGGACGTTCGACCATATGTCGAACAGACAAATGCGATGCGAAAATGACTCAGTCCTGGTTGAAGATACAAGCTGTATAAACTACGTATTTCAGAAGATGAAAGCAAGCTTATAGTTGTGTAATAAAAGTTTCCAAATTGATACACAGAAACACAAAGTTAAAAAAAATAACAAAAAAGGGGAAAAAATAATGTGGCTGCTGGGATTCGAGCCCAGGTCTCCACGGCCACAACGTGGAATTCTCACCACTAAACTACAGCCACTTTTGGTGATGGAATTTACCTTCAAAAGGTTAATCACTGTTATGGGTCATATTCCAAAACCCAACTTCACATTCAAGAACTCTCAACAAACCCACCTCAGCTTTCTTCCTCACTTCTCCGGCCGCCATCTCCAACCGCCGATCAGCAATCTTCTTCAAAGTCTCGCAGTACTTTCCAAACCCTTCACTCCCCCATCTCTCACAAGCTTCTCTCAACTCCAATGGCGTCTTCGATCCGTCTTCCAAGCAGTGCGCAAAGCTCTCGTGGTACACCGCCTCGATCGCCCACAGCGCCGTGATCGCCACCGTATACTCCACTTCCGGCCGCATCAGACTCTCCAGAAACCTAAATCAAATCATTCATTCACTCACAAACACACATTCAAACACCAATCAGATCTCAATCCGTACCTGGTGTAGCCGGCGGTGGCATTCCGAGGAACAATCTCACTCAAATTCACGCCCCGTTTTAGGGCTTCTTTCTTAAACCACGCGAATTCGTCGCTCAGGGAAGCTAAACCTCCAAGAATCACCTCCTCGTCGGCTCGGTCGTCCGATTCCTTCCATGATTTCACCAGCACGCTTCCGACCAGCGCCGCGAAGGATCTCAGAAACTCGCATTCCTGTTCCTGAATGAGGATTTGAGAGCTCGAACTGTGGTTACTTTGAGAGAATGGTGATTTTCGAAAACCTAATTTGTGGAGTGTTGTGAGAGTTAGTTGGTTGTTACCACCCAAGATCTGAAGGCGGAGAGATCGACGGTGCCGTCGCGGATGGAGAGGATGAAAGGATGGCGGGTGGCGCCGGTGTAGATGAGACGGTGCTTTCTGATCCAGGAGTCGGTGGCCGTCATTCCTCCGGCGAGTTCTGCTCTGGTTTTCGGGTCCGCCATTTTTGTTTCTTTGTTCTTATTTCTTAACACAGACCGATATAGTTAAAGCGTGGGAGAAATGTACACGTGTGATTTTATTGCAGGATTTCTCTATACACGTGGCCTCCACGTGCTTAGTGGCATTATATCAGCATTCTAGGTGTTTGAATGAAAAATTATTTTAAATAATTAGAAATATAGCAAAACAATTTGATGGATATGATTTTTTTTTTTTAGAGAAATTAAAAACAATAACCTATTTAGAAGTGATTTTTTTTTTAGAGAAATTAAAAATAATAACTTGTTTAGAAGTGAATTAAAAAGGAATGAGATCGAATGAATCAATGACACAATAACTTTTTATTTGGTTGTAAACTAGTTCAATATCATTGTCACAGATTATCGGTATTTGTCCCCCGATATGTACTTAAAAAAGAATAATTAAAAATAAATAAGTTAAAATGAAATATTTTGAATAGTTAAATTTAAATTATTAAAAATAAAAAATTATTTAATAAAAATGAAAAATTATTTTAAGTAGTTACACTAATTTGTTTGAATATGATTTTTTGATGTGTAGTTAACAAATACTTATTTTAAATCTTCTCTAAATTTAAACATGATAAATTATTTTAAGTAGTTACAATATTTAGTAACACATTCAGATACAAACAACGATTCAAATATCATTGCACAAACAATAATGATATTTTAGTAAAGGTTGCAATGGTTATCATAAACAATGATTTTTTTTTTTTTTATGAATATCATAAATAATGTTTGAGGTACATGCTATTTTAATAAAAATTATAATAAAATATGTTTTAGATATAAACTGTTACCGCAAATAAGAGAAAAGGATTAATTTAAAATAAAAGCATAAATTATGTGAAACAACATCAAATATTATGTCCAACATAAATTTGGATCACCAATTACAATCACAGTTAACTACGAAAATTTCCCTTTTATTCTTTTATTTCAACTTTTGAATTTACATTATATATAAAATAACATATAACTAATCCTTCCAGTATTATGAAAAAACCTCTCATTTTATTATACTTTTTTTTACATTTAACATTTATATTAATTACAAAATAACCTAACTAAATTTTCAAAAAAATAATAATTAAATAAGGCTACCAACAAACAAGGAAGATATGTTTCCCTGTTTGAACTTAGTTTTGAAGAGACCATCACACATCCATCAAATTTCATCCCTTATTCGAACACAAGACTCGAAGGAATGGAGACATCAAAGGAATGGAGACATCGAAGGAATGGAGACATCGAAGGAATGGAGACACGGAAGGTGTCTACAAATTAATACCACACGTGAATCTCGGACCTAGGACCTTGAGGGAGACACACATTCAAAACCCAAATCTTCAACCAACTCTATTACCCTTTGGAGACATGCTCAAAACAAACATATTACAACAATATATAGTTCAAATACAAATGTCTGCAAGAAAACCAGAAGTATTCAGGACTTCCATGTCAGTAACAAGAAAGATTGATTTAACATATCAATGGATGTGGACTGTAATTATATAAGTTGTATGCTACACAACGGAAGAAACTTCCATATCTACAACAAAAACCAATGTGTGTGTATATATATATATATCAACAATTTCTTAACAAAATTGGTATCATTTTGTCCCATCAAACAATGCTCTACATCTAAACCAGATCTCCCTGTATTGAGATGTAAAATTTGAGGGAATGAGAATGAAACTAAGAATGTCAAATGAAAAGAGAAAAAAAAGACATTTCTTTTTATATGAATCGAATTAGAACAAATTATCCTCTCTATGTCCAGCAATAACTTTACGGTGCCGCTTTGAAGTCGACCTCTTATCACTTCTTCCCCGCTTGGAAGGATTTCTCTTTACTGGAGGCCGTAGAACAATACGGACTGGAGGCTTTGGAACAGTACGACCAACAGGCACCGGAGGAGGACGAGGACGACGACGAATAACTGCTATGGCAGGAGGTGGCATGTGTTCCAGTATTTCTCTGTGATATGTCTGTAAATGAGGAAGGGGAAAGAGCAGAATGTCGAACATTATTTTTCTCTAATCTCATTGTACAAAAGGAGTTGAAAACAAATTGAGAAGCCACTAGGTTGAGAGGGGAAAAAGAAAAGGTAAAAGAAAGTCCTAGAACTCAATATTACAAAAGCTGAAGCCATGTTCATAGTTTTTTTTTTGATATCCATAAGTGTCTAGATCAGCTTAGGCACACCTGGACTATTTCTCACGGAACAATCTATCTAACCCTACAACATTTTAATGTTAAAAGCAAATCCATAGAATATTAATTCCAAAGTAAGTTAACTTTTTTGTTCCGTAAGACACTCTCTACTACTAGTCAATCCATAATGGTTCATGTTCATAGAATTATATGTTCCAGGAGCTGTGAAAAAGGAAAAAAAGAGTTCAATATGTTCTTTGTTATTAGGATTTCATAAGCTGCAAGCATTAGCATGCATGTTTTTCTAACCAGAAGAAAGGATTTCAAGACCTGTATTACGAAGTTGCGTCGTTCACAGTCCAAGAACATGTTAATGCTCCAATTGACTTTAGACATTATCTTATCTCTCACCATCGCAAAGCTTAACTGATCTCTTGAAGTAAAACGATTAACTTCATTGAACCAAAGGCAAGTGAATAAGTTTGTTATTGGAATATGTTCTCGAATTATAACACAGCCTTCAGGAACATCTGCAGGAAGTTCAATGTAGAGCAAAAAAGATGTGAAGTGAAACACACAGAAATAGCTGGCAATTTGCATAAATAAAAAGTAGGCATAGAAAAACGGAACCAGCGCTTGTTAAATCAATCCGTACCACTAGTTATAGGAAGCTTAGCCAAAGAATATGGCGTTAAGCCCTCACTAACGTAAAAATCAATCTGCTCATCAATGGAAGAGTTGGAATATTTTCCAGCAGCCTTATTAGCATCAGCCTCTTCAAAGACGTCAAATCGTTTATAGTGTCTTGAAATTGCCAATGTTGCATTTTGACGCCACAGGAACCTGTCAAGACAAAAACATTATGCATTCAGCAATAGAACAAGCCCATTATTATGTCGCTACAGAGTTGATGTAAGAGGACATAAAAGTATTCTACTAAAATGATTAGCCTTACAGATGGTAGGCATTTCCAAAGCTTCCCACTAAAGACAACACTGGGCCATTTGTTATTATGTTTCTTAATAGTTCAGTTCTATTGTCACTCACTCAACATGAAAATAAATAAGATCCATAGCCAGTCTTTGGATAGCTTTTTATTGGAACTGAACAATCTCCAGAGCAAATTGGATTTATAAAACAAAATGCGTCCAACAGTTGAAATTTTTTTAATGGACACTCAAATAAGAAAGGTATTGAAATAATGCACATGTGCCTCTGTGGTTAATTGAACTAATCTAGCCAAATAAGCCTCTAAAAAAAAAGACTTGCCAAAATTCTCTCTTATCCCAAAAGGGAGAGTTCAAAGTACCTCCCTCTATCATAGAACGGCAGTCTTTGTTATGAGCAAAAACAATTCCCAACAATGTAAAGCACTGACTCCAAATGGAGTAAGCGAATTGGCAATCCCACAAATAATTGGTCAAGGTCCTCCCACCACCTGTAAGGTGCACCATTGCAGAAAAGAAGAACTCCTCAGAATACAGTCCTGAATGTTCACCCTTCCACGCAAAACTGAAAAAACTTGTCAAGCGAAGAACTTAACTTTTTTAAAAAAATTGACCTTTCAGAGATATGAGGAAGATAGGAGAAAGCTAAGGATGGCACCCTGTGAAGGAAAAGAGGGGCAAAGGAGATGTAAAAATGATCAACAAGAGAAACCCTTTGACGACTTAAACACCCAAAGCAAAAAAAAAATCCTCTCATTGAATTGGTCAACTGATAGGAAACGACAGAAAGGAGGGCAACCCCTTGAAATCCACACAAAAACTGCTGACCATACTTATTCACTATGACTACGATGATGATCCTATACCACAGTATGTAGTTCCATGAAGAAGCACCACAACCATTTCACCAACAGGGCCTCATTGCATATTCTTAGGTTGCCAAGATCTAAACCTTCAAGCTCTAGTTGCTTGGAAACTACCTTCCATTTGACCAAGTGGGATCCGTAATGGATAAAAATGTTTTGCAAAAAGAAATAGAATTAACAGAAGAAAAGACATGCTATGAAAAATTTAAACCAAATTACAATCAAACATTGAGGAAAAAATATAATAGAAAGCAAGCGGGAAGCTTAAAAATGAGCAACTTAGAATTTCCTGCTTTAGAAGTCTGTAGATCCACAGAACTTAAGACCATTGGACGTACCTCTCAAGAATTTGAAATGGATCCACAACAAGCTGAAGCTTTCCATCTATCCATATTGAGTATTGAATGTTAGGGAAAAGCCTATGCAGAAGAAGCTTAGGAATCTGCCACAATTAGATCAAGAAAAACATAATGAAATTCCCATCATACACCATCACAGTTCCAACCAAATACTAAAAATCTGTACAACCTATCAATATATTGACTTCGTTTAAAAGGGATGCAAATATCAGTCAGTTAATTAATGAGCAGTAAAGTACTTCAATGCAGAAACTGTGAGTGCCAAAACAATAGTAATAAGATTTTTTTTCTAATTTCAATCTCTCAACTTTCAGACTTAACTCTATTATGATTCTTTGTTTTGTTTTCGCTTGTCTTTTTTTTTTTTAATAAAAATCCACACTTACATTATCAAAAAATGAAATAAACACGTACAAACAAAAAGAGAGCCCACAAAAGAAGCCTACAAAAATGGCTTCTAATCCAACAAGATCTAACATCAAGAATACTCACTAAATAGGTTAGTCATTGTGGATGTGGCTTGAAGAGAAACATAGAATCTAATAAGGAATCAAATACCCTAAGAAGATCTTTCTCCCCCTTGAAAGGTTCTATTGTTCCTCTCCCCCTACAGACACCACAAAGTAGTACCACAAACACCAACCTACTACAAAAAGTTCCTTTTCTCATGAAAGGGGATGGCCTAAACCTTCAATGACCATAACCTTACAGTCACAAGTTTATGTAAGACCCCAAATTGCACATATAGCAGGAGGGACAAAAGGGCCACTGCAAAACTTAGTTAGTGGAACGTGTCTGTTATGCACGGAGGAAAGAGAGAATGTGGTGCATGGGGTATGTAGGAAGGGACGAGTCATTTGCATTTTCTTTATGCATATTTTTTAGTGTTTTCTTGTGAAAGGAAAGGGGAAACCTCCCACTCCTCGAAGTGTTCAGTTTATCTTGTTAGTCTTTCATTTTGTGAGTGTTGTTGTGGAATTGATAATACACAAGTTGCTAGACATTGTCACTGATATTGAGACTCTTCAATATTCAATGTCCTGTCTCTTGGCCATTTTTCTGTTTGCATTGTTGTCAGGTTTTCTGTGAATTGCAAGGAGTTAGAAAGAATCCTAACATATTGGTATCAAAGCAGTTCTCCATAATAACTTAAAACATAATAGTAGTAGATAAAAGTGATCAAAATTTAGATGTCCGATGAACGAGAGTCAGTTTAAAACTTTATATCATAAAGCATTCATAAATTTGTTTTTGGAACTCTACTTTAGATATTAAAAATTGAAAGTCTATTT
>JBBMEF010000023.1:2793366-2806838 GCA_037832685.1 Sicyos baderoa
AAATTGAAAGTCTATTTAAGAAAATATGGAATTTAAATCTGTATTTCTTTTTTAGTTCAACGACAATTATAAGTAGGAAGATTCAAACTCATGACGTCTTAGACATAAGCATACACTTTATGTCAGTAAAGCTATGCTTTTGTTGGCAATTTAAGCTACATCTCACAAAGTATTCAAAAAACTATTTTGGAACTCTACTTCAGAAATTAAAAGATATGAAATCTATATAACAAATTATGAAATTAAAAAATCTATTTCACAACTAGAAGAGGTAAAGCTAGTTGAATGTCTAGTATAACTACTACATGAGGGTGTAGTTGGCGGTCTTGACAATGAGCGGTTCAGGTCATGATACCTACAACATCTATTGCAGTCAATGGGCAAAAAAAAAGAACCTGCAACATCGAACAACAAATGCAATAATTTACCGGGTAAAGAGTATGAAAAGGCAATACTAAGCCGTTATGTTGGTTCAGGTTGTAGGCTTGTAGTGGGTTCGGTTGGAACAAGGAATACCAATGCGTTAAAAGGTGGAGAAGAGTATCTTTGACACATGGGTCTGGGTAAAACTACATTTGCAATTTGTCCACATGAGTTACATTTTGACATACACTTAACAACATATTTATTTAGAATAGAAATGCAGAGTCATCCCACTGTCAAGTCTATAACCAATCTACCAAGGACTGATGTACAGAAAATATGATCTATCTTTTATAAAACCTCCCCCCACTATTTATAACATTAACATTATAACTAATTCCCCATAATACCCTCATATCATCCCTAAGATACCTCCTCTAAACAGTACTCTTACACTACTTGGCCCTTCAAAGACACCTTGTCCTCGAGGTGTGCTTAACAAAACACAATACCAAACATTTTTATTTAACGAAAAAAAGTCCCAAACTATCTAAAAAAACAAAACAAAACTTCTGTAAACAAAGACTTAGCTGATTGAAACTTCATCCCCCAACAGAGTTTGTGGATCATGGATGATGGCAAATTTACTATAAATGACGACGACATCCATATTGAAAATGAAGGCGGGTTGTTCAAGATGGATGGTGGTTGTTGTGCTACTGGTGGTTGTTGGTCGAGAGAAGAAACGATCAGCAACCTATGCCAGTACACTATAGTGGTGGGGGAGACACTGATGTTCATGAAAACGAATGATGATGGACGACAAAAGCGACGTGAAGATTGAGACGATGGGTGATGAACCGTGGAAATGAAATGCCACAATTCATGAGGATGGCAACTGGAAACGTGAAAGATGAGCAATAGTGGAAATGAGGTGTTAGTTAGGTTATTCAAATGGATTGGGTAATTCAATATTGGGTCGGGTTTCAAGATCACCGAGTTGTACTTGGGCTGAATTGCTCTTAATTGTAAACTCATCATGCATGCTTTATTTATAGCCTTATAGGAAAACATGCCTAAAACCATATTTTCAAGTTCATCTCATTACATTTATATGGCCCAAGCAGCCTCGGGTCCCAAATTCTTCTTAAACCAACCCATTTCACATGTTTTAGGTAAAGATTTCTATGAATTTTATTTTTCTTTATTTTGCAACTCGGGGAACCGAGAACGTTCCCTGCTCCCACGTAACTCCCATCGACAACCTCCCCTATAATTCATCTCCAACCACGCATGCAACATTTTCTTCACCTCCGACTTCCCATGGGTTCCATTGATCTTTCCTTTTCTTCTCTTTTGAAATTTCTTCTCTAGTTGTTTAAGTCTTCGCCGCCATTTTCTCTTCCGTTGTCTTAAGAATTTCTTCTCCGACCATGTACGATATCGTCAAACACGACTCTTTTGGTTGTTCATTTATAAAAAAAAGCATGTACTCAAGCCTTCGCTTCGGCATACTGAATTTCTCCGTGCCATCTTTGCGCGCATTCCTTGAGCTTCGACCATTTAACATTCGACCCAACGTCTCATTTTTCCAACATGATTCATCTCCTTCTCGTTTTTCCAAGATGATTCATCTCCATTAACAACCGCCAGTGACTCAAATTCCTCGTCATTTTATTGTTCTTAAATGAATTTTTGTAATTGCAAAAGTAACCCATGCCTAGTCATTGGAGATTTCAGACAACATCAAGGACATGGTCCGTGACTTTCCATTTCAGTTGTAAACTGATCAACACTTTTGGTCCTAGGTTCTCCAATATTATCAAACACAATTGTTCTAACTTTTGTATCTATCTTTCCAATTTGCACCCTTTTTATTTCACTACATCTTTCTCTATCTACGTCATCCTCTTCTCGTGTTGTTGCGCCATTTTTCCTTATCTTCCAGGATGAATGTGTTCTGATACCGATTTATAGGGTATCCAAATTGTGAAACCTAACAAAACAGTGACGATAAATATATTGCAATATCTCGACAAAAATTGCAATATCAATAGCCTTTTGAGAGGACTATATCTCTCCTACAACCAACCTACCAAAGACTCATTTACCCAAAATATGATCTATCTTCTACAACCTTCCCCAAGTATTTATAACATAAACTCTCTAACTAATTCTCTATAATACTCTCCTATTATCCCCAAAATATCATGTTAGGTATCTATCCATGGCAACTTGCAAATACTAATCACAAGAGAATATTCACACATAAATAAACAGATGATACCTAAGATGGTATCGATATATTGATAAACAAGAAAAATATGATAGTCCCTTAATCACAAGAACGGCAAGAGAAAACTAAATAGAATTGTAACCAACTACACTGTGCATTCGAGAGTATCAATGACCTCTCCTCCCTAGGTTTCACTAACATTCACAAAAAACATACCCCCCTCACACCCTTCCCTTTCTTATTTGACTATTTCCTAATTTCTCAATCCCCAAAATAACCCTTTTTGTCCCCAAAAGCCTACCCTCAACCCTTATACCTTTTTTCTACTCCTTTCTCTAACTTTTGGATTCTCACACACCCCTAAACAATACTCTCAAAGGTTCAACTTATCAAACAAAAATGTAAGATGTCGTATGCTTGGCCATAAACGTGCAAAATACCTAGCTCAAGAGATCACACCTGGCCTGAAATGAACATGAGACATGACAAACGATCGAGGGTGTCAGACATTCTACTAGAATTGGCACTACCCTTGACAAACGACAAAAGAATTACAGAGATAGACATCATAAATAATGCACTCAAGACGTCTAGTTTCCTATCATTCCCAATGGCTTAAAAGGGGAGTATTGCATGTATCTGCTAAGAATGCAGCAATGACTCATCTAAATAATATATTTTTCTTATCAACGTGAACTTGCCCAAAGTGCCATTTGTTTTTTGCTGTAAAAATTAACCCAATGAACTTCTTATGTTATAGGCGACTTTTGAATTATTGGTATCACGAGAACGGACTTAATAGTAATGTGCAACAAGAAAATAAATAAATAAATAATAATAAATATTTTTCTCTAAGTTCATTAGACCTAAGGAATTACAAAATAATCGTGTTACCGATGCCTACAAAGAAACATGGAACCTAGTAAGAGACCACAAGCTATTATTTTAAGTATATAATAGTAAAGGAAGATGTGAATTGTATCGGTTTAAACTAATAAAGTAAACCAATTTAGACTCTCTATAAGTAATTATATCTATTTTCACTTGATTCTATTCAAAATTACCTGAATAAAAATATTTTCTCCCAAAACCTTACCAAAATAGCAAGAAAAAATTACCACGCAAGTATTTCTAAATAAGTAAAGAATAAAAGAGGAAGATGAGAAGATGAGAAGATGAGAAGATGAAAAATAACTCATACTAACGAAAGCCCGCTAGCAAAGTTTTAAAAGGCTGAAGGCGGCCTCAATTTTAATTAAAAATGTTGTAGAAAATCTAAATTTGTATAAACATTTATGGTAAAACATAACACTTACGTAAAAATACATAAAACATGACACCAACACTAATAGTGAGTGTTTTTGGAATAAAAAAAATTTTCATTGATGAATGAAACATAAGTGAATTCTCAAAGCACCTACAACAAATACAACAAAGAACTCCAAAAAGAGATGCTAGAGGGAAAAAGCAAACAAATGATCAAAATTTGACAATTTTTAAACAATTGTGTCTTTCTAACAAAAGAATCCATAAGAGAAAATCTTTATTGTTATGGTTCAAACCCTTATAATATAAGAATGGAAAATATTAATACTACTCTTCTAGTTATTCTACGAGGCGTAGGAATTTTAAGCCTCAGTGTGTTATCATCGAGGCGTAAGCCTCTCCTCAGTGAGGCATAAGCCTCTTATGATCCAACTAAGGCATAAGACTCGAGGCTAAAAGTTAGAGCATCGCCTTGAGGCGAGCCTCAAGGCGTAAGCCTCAATAGTCTTTTGAAACATGGCCCGCTAGTATCTATTTAACTTTGGAATTTCTCTTTAATTTATATCAACCTCTACATTTTTATGAAGTCTTATATATGTGTGAAAGTTATATATTAACAACTTTACAACAAAATTTCAACAAATGGTCTAAATTAATTTATTTGAAAAAGTTCAATTCGGGGTTTTAAACGATACCGTCTACAAAAAAAAAATTGTGAATTCAGCGCTTTATGTTCGCCAATTCAAATTACTTTGAGCATTTCTTTAATAACCTTATGAAGAAAAAAAAATTAATAGGAGGAAATTTTGCTTACAAGTTGAAAAAAAAATCAACAGAAGAATTCATGAAACTAAGATATCGTTGGAACACTCGAATTTTTGGCACAGACGTGGAAAGGAACAATTTGGGAAGAGGGAAAGAATTCAACTGACCTTGCCATTACGTCTGGAATCAGCATAAGGAACATTATGAACAACAATGATTCTCCATAAGCCAATCCTCTTTCTGCTGTCCAAGAGGCTAGAATTCTTCATATATGATTCTGTCTCTTCATCAATGAACATGTAGAAGGGAACAAATCTTTTTGATTCTTCACTAATATTAATAGGCTGCTGTATTACATCGTAGTTTCCTTCAAAAAAGACAAATAAACATAAATAGTAGTCATACTCATAGAAAGAACGACATCCAAAAAAAAGTGAAAGAAAAGTATTGCAATGCACCACCATACCAAATATCGCTGATGCAACAATGACCTCATGAAACTCCTCCAACTCCAAAAGGTCGGCTTCATCAATATCGAAACCACTCTGATTACCAGGTTTACTTCCTTTAACAAATCTAATAAGCACGGGAGAGCATAACACAAGAGTGTATGCATTTACAACAACGAACTAATTTAAAATTTTAGGAACTGTGAATACATGTATGATAAACATCAAATTTTGAATCTTTGAAAAAGTAATCATCATTACTTGAAAACAGGTAAAAAAGTGAAACATACCCACAGTGAACTTTCATTGACTCTTTTATATTAAAAGAATCATTCCTCTGACTTAAAGAAGGATGTCCACCAAAATCAGACCCCCTATACTCTGCTTCCATTGAATTTCCGTCATGAATATACGTTAACTTTTGTAGTACAGGAGATATTGATGGTGCAATTGGCATACTAGCAATCGCCTGATTCACAGGGATGTAGCATACTGGACAAGCTGGAAATTAAGGGAGGAGGTATGAATTAGAAATTCTGACGGGAGAGTGAATTTATCGTGTGGATCATGGTAGACATGAAAAGATCAAAAAATAACTCAAACTTACGACGAGCTCCAGTCCGCTTTCCGTTAGTTGGAGCAGGAGGAGGAAGCGCAAAGCTCTCACAAGGATGCGGCGATGGAAGGGAGTGTCGAGGAAAAGAATCAGAGATTAAAGAGCGATTTAAATGAGGCAAAGAAGGAATCAAAGATGAAATTTCATTTCTTCCAATAAAATTCGTATGTGTAGAAGTAATATTATCCTTGAAGTCTTTTGCTATTGGAACAGCAGGATAGATCAAATCTCTTAGTGTAGTTTCTTCGTAAGGTGCCTTAAAATCATTGCTATCTGGGCAATCATCACAACAAAGGAAACCACAAAAGAGCAGATGTTAATGCTGCAAAGAAATCAAAAGCAGGAGGATACAACTGATGAAACAACTAAACACATGGTGTAATTGCTGCTAACAATCATTCCGGGCAACAAAAAAACCAAATGACAAACACATGGTTCAAAATTCAAGGAGAAAGTAAATAATAATCATATTAATCACCGTGCTTGCACAAATGAGCAAAGATCATCAGGGTATGCAAGTTATAAATTCAGAAAGGTGACTAAGCTAATGTTTTGGCCTCAAATTCACACAGAAAGAGTGAACACAACAAAGTAATGTAATGAATGCTTAACTATATATATATATATATATTTTTTTTTTTTTTTTTTTTTTTTTTTTTTTTTTTTTTTTTTTTTTTTTCTCCGTGACTGTCCGGGCCAGCTTTCGTGCACCTCGGCTAATGTCACGGGACATACCGCCTGACCCTACAACATTTGAATGCTTAACTATTAAGTGTATGAATTCACCTAATCAGAATTAGTCCTACACTGCAGTCATCAGCCAACAAGTTCAAAAGTCAAAACAATATTCACTGATAATACAGCAATACCACAATAAATCAGTAACGAGATAGAAATGAACAAACCTTTATTGACTGCAAAGGATCCAAATACAAAAACCAAAAGCGCAAGGATAAACAAGAGAAGCATTGCAACCCTTCTCCGACCAAAGAATCGAAGAAACAAGGGACTAACTCTCTCCCTCTCTCTTGAACTTGAAAGATTTGCTTTCGAACCCTTGTGCAGGAGCAACGACGTTGCTGAATTCGGCAAAGCACCATTTTGTAGCTGTTGATGCAGCGCTGCAGAGCTTGCCGTACGAAGACCCAATGACCCTCCAGTCATTATAGCTCCAACCCCACAGCTTTGACTTTCATCTCCCGTAACTTCCCAAGAAAACAATCAATTCTCCAAAAACTGAATTACTTCCCAATGCTGAAGTCTAAAGTTATGCACCAAGCCAACACCAATCTCTAGAATTTATCAAGATCTATAATAGAATCCTTACGAACGCCGTATCGCTATTCGCTTCAGAAAAACCCCCAAATTCAAATCCACCAAAACTACAATCATTTAGCAATGCTCAATTCTATATGGCCATGGTCAAATACAATGCAGGAAGTAAAGAAACCATTCGCATAACGCCGACGCGTAGACCGACAATTACGAATAAAAATCATAAACAGGATCTGCAAATACCAGTCTCCTCATATCATATCGGACTCATCACAAAACCACCCTCAACAAAGAAACTCAACTCTTAAACCCACTGTTCCTTCCCCAAAACCAGATTGCGGAAGCTACGCGTTGAATCCTACACATCCAAGAACAAAGCCTGAGAAAAAAACTTCATCCCGTCCCCAAATCCAAATCCAAATTCAAATCCGCAAAAAGAACAACCGCAAAACTTTATACCCGAAATAGATCAGTGCAAAGTATGATTCGAAACCAATCGGACTTACCTGGAAGAGAAGTGGAGCCGAATTCCAATCAAATCGGAAATCTCGCCGGCCGGTGATTGTGTTTTCCTTGCCGGAGGCTATGAACAACGACGGGCATTTCCAAAACGGGTAATTCGGCCACGAAATTCCATTATTACGTAACCCAGGCTGGGTAGAATAATGGAATTTATGTTTAGTAAATTGCTTCCATTTTTTTGTTTTTTTTCTTTTTCTTTTTGGAATATAATGATGGTTTCTTTAATATATCACACACAATGTGACAATTTGGAACCTAAATTTTTCTTTTTTTTTATTGAAGAAAAATTGAAAAGATGTACAACTATTCTAGAATCAAATATTAATTTTTGAGTCTAAACGGGTAGAAAAGGTAATGCAAACTTGTGACCGTAAAATTAAAATATATTAATCTCAAACAAGATAATCAACTATGTCACTCACCCTCGAGATGTTACTATTTAAATAACATGTTATTTTTTATATATACAAAATGGCAGTATTATTTAAGAAAAAAAAATGCCAGTTTTTTTTAAAGAAAATATATATATATATATATATATATATATATATATAAAATTAAAAATTAATAAGCATTTTGTATTGTATTAAAATAAAATAATTATATGTATAACATAATTTCTAAACTTATTCATTTAAAGTACAATAATCATTGAAGTATATCAATTAAACTGATGAAAATCTAAAATTTATCAATTGAATTGATAGAAGTCTAATGATGATAAAAAAAAATTTGGGCAAAATATATTATGAATGAATTATTTTTAAAAATGTGATAATGAAAAGTCAAAAATAAATTCTCATTTTATTATTCATTTTTTATAAGCTAGCTATTTAAGAATTACTATATAATTCTGTCTTAAAACAAAAATACTATATAATTAGATTCAAATTATATGGTCAGTATGGTTTTAAAAATATAATATACAACTCATCATTTTACAATTTAGGTCAACTTACGAAAATATTTGGATTTAAATCATCATTTCAACCTTAAAACATATAAGAATGTCAATGATTTAATAAAAATATGGATGTAATGTTATTGGTTGGGAGTAAATGATTCTTCTTTTTGGCATTTTGTAGAAAAATACACAAATGCAATTTTTTAAGTGCATCCACAAACGAATCTTATAACCCTCATCTCTAACAAAAAAAAAAAAGTGAAATTTTACTCAAAAATAAATTTAATGTCAATATACCATCAATAACTTTTAATATTGATGTGACTATGAATAAAACATGGCAACACATTGTTTTTAAAATGAATAAGAGATTGGAGTATGATTTTATTTATTTTTTTCTCTTTTTTGTATACAATAATATTTCAAGGGGTCAATAAGAACAATAGCTCATCGATATTAATATTCAGTTAATAATCAAGAGATCTTAGGTTCGAAACTCCTACCATAATGTTGTAATCTAAAAAAAAGAAAAAAATGAAAAATTCCTAACTTAAATTAGACATAATATTATGAGAGTCTTAGCCACCTACTTCTTGATTATAACTCTAAAAGTAATGTTTAAATTATTTAAAAATAACATATTCTTTATCAATAAAATTGAATTCAACTTGCATAATGTATGATTTGATAATTAAGACGATGAGTTTAAATCTACCCACCCAAAATATTGGTGTATTTGAATATAAAAAATAAAAAAAAAACAATATTTTTTTGTTGTATTTTGATTAAAAGTATATGAACATGTTTTTTTGAAACATTATTGACATCATACCAATCAAATCCATCTATGTTTGTTTGTTTATTAATTATTATCTAGTTCACATTTTGAACGTAATGGACAAACATGTTATTATCTAATTAGCAATTTTAAAATGATGGATGAAGTAGGCTTTCAATTCAATTACTTTATTGAGTGACAGCTCAATTGATTTCCTTTTAATTAATTAAGCACATGAACAGTGTTAAAAATACATTTTTAATTAGGGAGTGAAGATTCAAATCAATAACTTCCTAAACACATATAGAATTATAATATACTATCTTAAAGTGAAATATGAGGAGAATCATTTTATTTAGTATTTTGTCTAAATTATATCTTTATTGTTTTAAATATACTCATTTCGTTAGTTTAAAATTCAAACTCTAACTTCCTTACAAAAATAATATAGTTAATTGTTGGGTAAATTATAAATTCAATCTATATGATTGAAAGAAAGTTAGAGTTGGATTTTTATAATTTTAAAAATATAACTGAGTTCATATTGTTTGGAGAGTATAAATTTCATATGAATTGAAAAAATAAAAAAACACTTGTGACATTATTTTTTCGATGTCTCTCGGTGCCTGAGCTATGTACGGGCGTGGTTACCCTTGTTTCAAAAAATAAAAAAAACACTTTTAAAAAGTTGGGACCAAGGAAATCTCTTTCTATATAGGTTGAAAATAGCGGCCTTCACCAAGTATTTAAGAAATTACGAGTTTAAATCTCATTTTTAAAAAAAAAAATAAAAAATAAAAATTTCGTTCAAACTCTTTTTTTGAGTATGTATCGGGAGAAGAGAGACAAATACCAATACTCTAGTTTCATCCTGAGACAATGATGTTTAACCGATTTACAACTAAATAATAAAATCATTGCGTCATTGACCTACATAAAATCTAATGCTACTCTCATACAACAGAAATAATTAGATAACGAAACAATGAAATCATTGTGTCATTGACCTACCTAAAATGTAATACTACTCTCATACAAAAGAAATAATTAGATAACAATTATAAGATTGAACTTATAATCGTGATGTTATATTGAAATACTAATTTCTAGCTGTATGCAACATCTTGTTCGGATTGTATATCAATTGTGGGCTATTAAAGCCCAAACTAATTAAACGCGAATACAACAAGAATGTGATGTTACACGGTATTTATTACAAAAGTAAAATTTATCTACATATATGTGGGGAGAATATATTATTTGTTGTCACGTGACACAAATATTTGCTTCACATTTATTTAGTTTTTCAATATTTTATGTCATTCATGTTTGTATGTAGGTTTGTTATGTCACTCATGTTTCTTCTAAAAATGCTATAGGCTAGGTTTATCTACCATTTGGAAGTGTATTATTATAACGAATTAATTGAAACATGAGAGGATTCGGTTTTGAATATGAATAGATATCTTATTTCGAAAAATTTCAGTTTAATTTTAGATTGAAGAATCTCCTCATTTCTAAATGATTGAATCATCTCATTTGTAATTTAAGATTGAAATTAATTGAAAAATGAGAGGATTTGAAGAATGTCTAGTGTGGTATTAAATGGATTGGTAATTGAGTGAATGTTGAGTTAGTTTCCAAAATATTTCTAAATTTATAAAGTCTGATTCGATAACTGTTTTGTTTTTTATTTTTAACTTTTTAAAAACATGTTTATTTGATAATTGATTTAAATTTTTATTTTTAAAAATTTAGAAATAGAGAAATTTTAAAAACTAAAAAAAGTACTTAGTACTAGAAAAGTGATAAAAAAAACACTATTGATAAAGTTAGAACCTACAAATTTGAAGTTTATTAAATTAATAATATTTTTAAATAGTTTTGTTTTTATTTTAATAAATATTAAAAATAATAATTTTTGATTTGTTTAAATACCATGAACATATTTTTAATTTTTAGTTTTTACAAAACAAAAAACAACATACGTGTATGATTTTTATTTTTTAAAACAAAAATAAAGAAAATAAAAATAAAAAATAAAATGGTTAACAAATGGACCTAAGTATTTCAATTATTGACTAAGGTCGTAAAATATTTATTTTGGATAGTCACTATTCTAAACTTAGCAAGACTTATTGTAAAAATGCTTCTATATGTAGAGAGCCCTACATTTTCTTCATGTGACATATTGTCACAAAATAATCACTATTTTTCAATATGTTTATTTATAATTTTTTTTTGTGGTATTATAAGACTTTCCTATCTATACATATATATAAAAGTTTTACTTTATCCAATATTGCTATTAATTAGCACTTTCTATCGTAGCTATTCCGTGTAACTCATTTTGTTACATTTTTTTAGTGTTTTCTATTATTATTTTTTAAATTGATTTATAGTAAAGTATCATTTTCCAACAACAAAAATAAGTAGACTTTTGTCAACTATAATAAAACTTTACTGATATCTTGTACGACCTAGTAATTATTAGTAATTATGAGGTTAGATGTTCGAATCTCTCCCTCAATATTATTGTATATAAAAAAAAGACTTTTTTATTTAGTTGGCTTTTAGATTATGGAGTAGGCCAAATGCTTGGGCCGGAGTTGGGTTGTTATACTCTTATTCGGTTTTACTTACAGGATTGTATTATATATTCTATGAATTTTTAATCAAATTTAGCTTGGGAAAAAAAAAAAAAAAAAAAAAAAAGAGGCCGTCTTAGAAAAATGGAAATTGTATGCCACATTCAATAAAACAATGGCCTGATCGCTAATAATTAAACATGATTAAATTCAGAACAAACAAACACAAAGGCCTCTGGTTTTGGGAGGCAAAATTATGTTCCTCTAGTTTTATTTACCCAACATGCATTTTTATTCTTACAAAAACATGCATTTTTGTTGTCATGATTTTATTTCAACAATTATTTGTCACATTAGTGTGGCCACACATGAAGGTGAATATTATTTTAAATTTTAAAATAGAGTTCAATCACTTACATTATAGTTTTCAATAAGAATAATAGTTCACCCGTATTAACGTACATGAAGTTATGGATTTAAATCTTTTACCTAATCTAAAAATAAATAAAAAATATACTACAGTTTTAATTAAAGTGTTAGAATATTTAATATTATATATGGTTAAACTTTATGCGTATATTCATCCAAAAAAAGAGTGGATTATATATATTCGTAACTAGTCAACTATTTTTACGAGAAATTATTTGACTATAGATCATTTGAATGTCAAATAACTTTGTATGAAATCAATATTTGAATATACTAAGCCAACTTAATAATTGTTGAGTTAAAAAGTTTTAATTTGTCAACAAAAGTAAAAGCTCGATCGATCTAAATATGTGTCAACTAAGCCAACCTATAATCGTTGCCTCTTTGGACTCACCAGTCTTAAGATGGATCTCAATTTTGTTTTTATTGGACCAATACCTATTTAGACTTTAAAGGCTATGATACCATATTAGATAATATAAAGTTCCACCTCAAACTCAATTGGCAATGATGAGAGTAACTCATATCTCTTACAAATGCTTGTATGACTCCTCATTTTTCCAATGTGGGACAATTGTGAGATCCTAAGAAAGTGTAAGAACCCGACCTTTTAACAATCCTAGACATGAATTCTTACATCAACATGCATGAATAAATATAGTTATAAAATCAAAAATAGTTAAGAAATTTCTGATACTTATTAAATAAATTAGACCAGCTTAAAACAGTTAGATAATAATGAGTCCCTGGCAAATGTTTAAAACAATAAATGGGCTTATTAAAAATATCTAACTCATAACCATTCATGTTGAATAAAAAACTCAATAAAATAAACATAGACAATGCAACACATGATCTTGACAACTCTGTTTAGCTTAGTCATCCTGATACAAGTCATGGTTGCCTAGAGGAATAAACTACAAATAAGGGTGAGTGCAAAAGGTATTCACTAAGATCCACATGACAGTTAAAAACACCTAACACTTGAAGTACAAGTCATCATAACAATCACAAACAGTCATAATAATTGGGTCATGATGTACATTACCTGACCGGGCCCATAAGCTGTCAGCTTAAATGAGTCTCATATATAGTTGATATACCATACAGGAACATTAGAGGCGGTATACGACCCATCACATCTCTGACAGGAGACAACATAACCTTCACATCCCCAAATCGGAAGCGGCATGATCCATTGCATCATCAATTGGAGGCGGCAAAACCCATGTATCCCTAGTTAGAGGCGGCAACATTGCACCCCCAGTGGCCTCTACAAGA
>JBBMEF010000023.1:2828726-2841354 GCA_037832685.1 Sicyos baderoa
AAATAAATTAGAAATCATTATAATATTCTTTTTTTAAGAATACCGAGCCTTGTCAACATTTTATTTTAGAAATACTTTTTCACAACTATTTTATTTTTAAAAATGATGTTTAATTTCTCATTAATCATCTACCATAATTTATTTTTATTTTTCTATAAAACAGTTGGATTCTTAATCACAGTCTACAAATAAAACAAGTTGTATTAATATTTAATTTTAAAATAAATCATTTGGCCTGAGATGTATTCACTTATGTGGTTAGGAAAAATCAATTTATTTTAGGAAAAATCACGAGTCACGAGTCACGAGTCAATTATGATATTTTGTGAATTGTAGAAAAGTAATATCGTATGTGATTCTTTTTTAAACCCAATATAATTGTTATATTTTGTATGCATATTATTTTGTTATTAAATGACGATGAAAAAATATTTATTAACAATATTTCGCGATATTTTGAAGATATTTCAGCTCTGCCCTTTTGGTTTTCAACCCATCTTTTCATATTTTATTTTGTCTTTTTTTTTTCCTTCCCAATTTTGATTTTCAACCTCTCTCAACTTTTACCACCCTTTATTTTCTTCCCTAAATATATTTGTTTAATTATATCCCTCTCCAACATTAAAAAAATTATAAATTATACCTCAAAAGTTAGAATTGAGATCATGTGCTTTTTAAAGCTAAATTTTAGTTATTGTAGGTAGTCTTTTGTTGTTTGTAATGATTGTAGGTAGAGGTCTGGGTTTGAGTTTTCCTCACTTCTCATGGTTGTAATTTCAAAAAAATAAAAAATAAAAAATATAGGTAGATGATATCAATAAGAACAGTAACTCAAACGGCATCAATATATATCCAATAGCCTAGAGATAAAGTATAGATAGGTATTTAATCTTCAAAAATATATATAAATGATTATGTAAATATAATTATGTCCTTTTTTTCGTTTAATCGATTGCATCAATAATTATTATTGACTCATAAATAATTCACTTTCATCCATTTAATTCGCAAAACAATTTGGTTAGATTTCAACATTCATGGGCTATATTTATAATTTACCAAAAAGAAATTATTTCTCTATCCATCTTTTTTGTTTCCAAATTTTCTCTCTACTCACCATCCATATTTCTTCTCTCCCTCTTTAATAGCTATTTTTTTTTAATTTTTTTTCTTTTTGTCGTGTAGTTTCACGCCTTGCATAATTTGTTTGTCACTAATCTCAAAATGAAAAAAAACGGTTTGTCACTTTTCTAAAATAGATATTATTATATTTCATTTGATTTTTTGGTTCACTATAAATTAGTCACAATTTGATTTTGAATAAAATTTAAGTAATACCAAATAAACGCATATTCAAACAAAAGAGAGTTATTCTAAAAAAAAAAAAAATACAATAAAAGAGAGTTTATTTAAAAAAAAGAGAAAGAACATGAGAGTTTAAAGTTTTACAACAGCAGCCATTCTAAAAACACACACACAAATAGCCTAACTTAAATAAAAGTCAAAAGTTTTATATAATGTGAAATACAATAAGAAAAGTCAAATTTATGTTTGATAAAAATAAATGTTTGTATTTCTTTTCAACAATAATTGGAAAGAAGATTGATTTAAATAAAAAATAAAAAATAATTGCAAAGAAGATTCCAATTGATAATTAATTCCATGTTACTCAATAATCAGTACATGAGAAATCACGAAAATTATTATTATAGATGTTGTGTGTGTTTTTTTTTAAGTACATGTTAAAAAAAAATCCCTTTATTTAAAATAATTATTATCTTTTATAAGAAGAAAGAAAAAAGAGGAATTGTGTTGAATAGTCTAATTTTACAAAATAATTACAAATTTAAATAAATTTTAAAATATTAACATTCATAATCAAATATACAATATAAATAATACTCATCATACTATATTAAGTATAAATTATTCAATATAAAAGTATTATTTTATATCGTATATTTGACTATTGCTAAATTTTTTTCAAATTTACCTAGTGTGTAAATATTTTATCAATTTGGTCTATTCCTCAAAAAACACAAAAAGAAAATAACATTTATTATCTTTGATGAGATTGTGTGTTAGTCCACCACCCATCCATGACAATTTATTGAGTTAAAAAACTGTACAAGCTTTTGCAATTTAAAAAATAATGAGAAAATACCAATTTTTTTATTTTTGAAATCGAGAAAATGCCACTTTAATCTTTAAATTTGTTGGTGTAATTTTTTTTTCCTGCATAAATAGTTTTTTTTTTTTTTTTTTTTTTTTGTGTGGGTACATTTTGATAATATTTCATTTACTTTTTCTTTTGTTATTTTCTCGATAGATTCTTTAAAAAATTAATTATTTGATTGATGTATTAGAATTTAAAATTAATATAATAATCATTCTAGTAAAAGCAAAAGGTCAATAGGAATTTGTTATCCATTTTAAAAATAAATTTAGTAAATAGAAACGTCATCCAAAATAAAAACATATATTTTTGTCTAAAACTATTTACATCATGGTTGCGATTTTTATTTTATTGCAGTGGAACAATGAATTTTTGATTCACTTATTTATTATTATTATTTTCTAAAGACCCCAATTAAAATATAATATTATAAAGACTAATTTGAAAAATAAAGAGCACACGACATAAATGGAAATGTCTGCATATATATATATATATATTTTAACACAATATCTACATATATGTTTCTCTAAAGACCCCATTAAAAAAATGATATAAATTGAGTTGAGTCACATATAATATAGAAAAAAAAGTTTTAAAAATGAACGAAAGTTTTAAAATTATTCATTTAAAAATAAAACAAATAAAAGTCAAAAATATCAATATGTCTACGGAAGGATCAATATTCAATAGTAGCCTAATTAAAGAAGTGAAGTTTCAATTTCTCTATTAAAGAAAAAAAAGTCAATAATACCATCAATATCTTATTGTAAATGAAATTCCAAAACTAAAAAAAATAATATCAAATGTAAATTTTTTAAGTTATATTCAATTGAGTTTTAGAATTCAAATCATAACTTTTGGGTAATTATTCTTTTAAAACATGACCTTTAGGTAATTTGAAGTACGGTATTCTAGTTGAATTATTAATTTTTGTTTGTTACAATTTTTTTCCAATCATATATTACGATAATCATTTAGTCTAAAAACGTCTTTTTTTTAGTATAAATTGAAGGAAGGAGATTACAATACCGACGATTCGAACCTGTAACACTCGTGTTGAACTGATCTAAAAACGTCTCTTTAAAATTTCATTAAAAAAAATGTGATTCTTCTTATTTTTATTTTTAATTTAACAAATTTTGAGAAAATAGATTCAAAATTCTAACTTTATGATTATATTTGATGCTGCACTTGAATTCTTGTAAAAACAAACTTTCATCTTTGATCCAGATATTTATCCTCCTCTCGCTATATATACTAAAAAAAAAAAAAAAAAAACTTCCATCTTTCTAATTATTCTTCATTCACCCATTTCCACATTATATTCACTTACTTTTGAAATACCCCAATATGTTTCTTTCCCTAAATTATAGAAAATATCCTTATACTACGAAGGTTGCGTTAAGAATGCCTTCAAAATTTAAAAAAATTCAAAAGTGCCCTACAATTTTTAAAAAAGTTTCAAAATTAAATTTGGAAACCGTTAAAGTTTGATTTCAAAAATACCCCTGAACTTTTAAAAAGTAAAAAAAATGCCCTTGAGCTTAAAAAAAATAATCAAAAAGTACTCTGAACTTAAAAAAAACATTAAAATATCAACTTAAAAAAAATTACTTTTATTTTATTCTTAATCTTTTAACAACTTTAAAAAAAAATATTCTTATTAAAAAGGGTTATTTTTTTTTCTTTTATTCATATGCATTTGATCTAGTTTTTAAAAATAAATATAAGATGTAGATATAAAAATAAGAAAACTCCATGAAAGAGTTGTTGTTTATAAATTTCAAAAACAAAAAAAAATAAAAACACAACAACTATCAAATTCGGTTTTGTTTAAGATAATACTCTTTTGTTGAAAAGTGTCAATATTGAACCCTTAATTTTTTTTTAAATTATTATTAATTAAAATAAATATTATTAACATTTGAATAATAAATGCGACAAAAAGAGTTCCAAAATTCAAAATAATAACTATGATCAATATTCTCAACTTTTTTTCAAAAAATTATTGCTCTGATGAATTTTAAAGCTTAAATTTGTTAAAATAATTTTGTTACCATATGTTTGACAACTAAATCAGTGACAATGGAAAGTAAATCATCTATTTTATAAATCTTACAAAATATCAACATATACTTGATTGAATTTAATAAAATTTTCGATATAATATTATAATAGTATGAGATTTCATTTCAAAATTAATGTACAATGAGGTAATAACTCATTAATGATCTAATAATATAAAGAGGTATTGTTATATTTTTAATGTGAGATTTTCAACACAATTCAAATATAAACAATTAATATTTACATACAAATAATTCACAAGTTAGAAATAAAAAAGTAAAATGTTTGTTTTACGAGCACAATTAAATATCTATAGCATTACATATTGAAACAAAATTTTAACATTTTCATCATTATTTTATATTTTTTTAAGTCTAATGGTACTTTTGAAACATTTTACAAGTTTAGGGGTATTTTTGAAACCAAACTTTGAAGATTTTCATCCAAATTTAACGGTAATGATACTTTTAAAACTTCTATTAAAGTTTATGGGTATTTTTGAAACTTTTTAAATTTTAAGGGCATTTTTGACACAATTCCCATAATAGAGACATTTTCTATAATTTAGCATTTTTTTTTAGTACGAAACGAAATACCACAATATTTATTTAACACATTTTAACAATTCAAAATTTCCCATCACACATATTTGAATCCAAAAGAAAAAAGAAAAAAAAAATCCAAACGAAAACCTAACAGCAACAAAATATCCCCCAACGATTCAAATAAAAAAGAGTACATTTTTATTTTTTTTATAATTATGTCCATACCAAATTGTTAAAAATAGAATAAAATTTCCATAAAAGACGATAGATTTGGCACTGGATTTATCATTTCGTTCTAAATCCGTCCCGCTCAAGAGAAGAAGAAAAGGAAAGTAAAAAAAAAAAAAAAAAAAAATCGAAAACCCCATAAAATCCGAACAAACACCTACCCTGAGAAATTTAGCGCACTCCATTTTTTCTGAGTTCCCATTTCTCTTATTCGAAGAGAGAGAATTGGGTTGAGATTAGAAATTGAGGGCGAGATCTGGGTCTGACCCATTTCTTCTTCTTTTTTCCGTTCTGGGGTTTCTCTAAATTCTGAATTCAAGATCCTCTTCCATTACTGGTAATGATTCTTTCTCTTATTGATTTTCATGTTTCTCTGAATTGGGAATTTCTGGTTTTCGCTTCTTTTGTAGTTTCATGTGATTAGGTTTGATCTTTCTCCATCTGCCTGCGTTCTGTTCATCAATCCCTTATTTGGGTTGTTCTGTTTTCTGCTGGTTTGTGTTTGTTTTCATCTCTAATTGTTGAATCTGAGGAGAATCTGAGGAGAATATACGTGGGTTCTTTGTGTTTTGCATTCTTATTTGAGAGATCTGCTGTTTTGAAGCTGAAACTTCCTGTTAGATGATGCCCTGATCAATTGATTGTTAATATTTGGATGTTTTTTTAATTGGTTTTGATCAAATGGGTGTTTTGAGTTTTGATGGCTGAATTGCAGGTTGAATTGTTTTTGCCTTTTTGCAGCAGGATCTTTTAGTTCCCTTCTGTTGGGAGCTATGGGTGTTGAGGTTGTTGGATTCGAGATGGTCAATGGACCGATGGATTCGGTACCTGTATCGGATGATTCTGTTTTGAAAAGCAAGGAAAATGGAGTTTTGGATCACTTGCCTGAGAAGAATGTGCCCATTAAGTTTGGTTCTCATGAAGATGAGCCTGTTAAAGAATCAGATGGTTCTTCAGTCACTAACATTCCTAAAGATGCTGCTGATGAATGGCCGGCGCCTAAGCAAATCCATACCTTCTACTTCATAAGGCATCGGGGGTACGATGATCCGAATATCAAGGCTAAGATTGATTTGGCTGATAAAGAGATACAGAAGAGGAGTCAAGCTCGGTTTCAAATCACCGAAGCACTCAAGGCGAAGAGGGTAAGGAAAAGGGTCCAATTTATAGCTAATTGGAACTTGAAATGGATTGAAACAGTCTCTTATTTCCTTGTTGTATATGGTTTCAAGAGGCATCACTTATTGTGTTTCTCTCCTATTTCTATGTGTGTGATGATCATTGCATGCGAAGAGGAATAATCTGGTTTAAGCATAAACTCAAAAGAAGCCCTAATTTTGATAGCTCAAATTTGAGAACATTTCTATCTTATGCACAATTTATGTATTTCATATTTGAAAAACTTTCTTCCATGAGATGCTGAATATATATGATGATGGATACAATGAAATTGATGATAATAATTTGAAAGGGTCTAGAGTTATCTCACATTGGCATTGCTAGAGATACTTAAACTAGCTATAGTCATGCATGAAAGAAGGAACTTGATGATTGAATAGATGCAAAAAGAGCTTATAGTTTTCCTCTGAGTTGTGTAACCTGACCTGTATGCAATCACCTTCAGCTACCTTTTTTTAGAGAACCGTGGAGCGTGCGCGTGCCTAGTATTCTAAAACACCCGATTGCATGCTGACATATTTTTGAGAGATTAAGAATTTCGATCACTAGTCTGACCTTTCATGTTCCTTACTTATTTTCTTGTGTTTAATATACTACTGCATCCACAGGCGGAACGGGCAGAATTGATTACTCAAGTGAAAGCTCTGAAAGATGACAATCGGCAATTTAAATCAATTGTTGACGAGAAAATTAAGGAGATTGAACCTCTTAATCAAGCTCTTGGCAAGCTCCGTAATGCAAACAATGCGGGTCGAAATGGTGGTTTATGTTCATCTGAGGAAGAGCTTAATGCTACTGTAAGTTTTGATATGAGTTCTTAGAAAATATCAGAACTGCTAATTTCTTTTCTCTGATGTGGCATTTACTTTTGTTTTCGCCTTCCTTCTTCCCCTTTGATCCCATTTGGGTTGGTGGCTGCAGATTAAATCCCTACAGTACCATATTCAACATGAGAGCATTCCACTCTCTGAGGAAAAGCAAATTTTAAAAGAAATCAAACAACTTGAAGGGACAAGGGAGAAAGTTATTGCTAATGCTGCTGTGAGAGCAAAGCTTCAGGGTTCATTGGTACAAAAAGAAGCCCTCCAAGATCAAGTCAAGGTTAGAAACTGTCGAGTTGAATTTAATTATTTGTTACTAAACCAACGACTTCTGTATTACTATAAATGCACATGTCTTACTAATCATGGTAATGCAGAGTATTGGTGGCGATTTGGATGGAGTGAGGAAGGAACAACAAACAGTTAGAGCCAAGATAAAGCATCTCGACGACGCTTTGAAGGCAATAGACAATGATATTAAAACTTTGCAGGATGAGCTAACTTCTGTTACAGAGAAGAGAGGCAAAGCACATGAAAGCATTCAGCAACTTAGGAAGAACCGCGATGACGGGGTGTGTTGGATTGTTTGATCTTTTATCTATTTCATCTGTATAATGTTTATATTGTTCTCTGCAGGGGAGTTCATGCCATCACTCATGAACCAGTGGAGTTACACACTTAGGAAATATGTTGGATAAAATTTGATAATTTATGAATTATAATCAACCTCTTTTCTTCCTTCACTTTGTCTTCTTAGTTTCACAGACTAAGAAGATAATTTGGATTTAATTAATTTAAATTATGTAATGATTAGAGAAAAACTCTTTAGAAGTACAGTGGACATTGAAATCTTGAGTTCAATTTAGTAATGTCTGCCTTCAAATCCTGTTATAGAGGCATCTTAAAAATCTGGTTGGAGTTCGTATGTTTTTTTTTTTTTTTTTTTTGAAACCTGGAGTTTGTATGTTTTTAATTATGCAACTATTTAATCTTAAAATTCTTAGCAAGGTGCTTCAGCCTAAACTAAACAGACAGAAACAACATACATAGAGAATTGGACTTGGAGAGTTCGAAAATGATGTTTTATATATTTCAAGTATAACAGGCGTTTGGTTTTGTTTCTTATGTTACCTTCTTTTCATATTCATCTGGTTTAGTTCTAATGAGTCTGAGATGTTATTGTTTAATGTTGGATGTTATTATGTTTTCCAGAATGCCCACTTTTATCAAAGCCGGTCGATCTTAAACAAAGCTAGAGACCTTGCTGCAAAGAAGGACGTGAAGGCCGTTGAGGAGCTCGCTTGTAATGAGGTCTGTTGAATTATTTTTCTGTAAATAAGAAAATTACTTGTTAGTCTTTTTCCCAATTTCTAATGTCCACTCACTTCGTAACTTCGTAACTTCTGTTGATCAGGTTGAAAAGTTTATGGCCCTCTGGAATGGTGATAAAGCTTTCAGGGATGACTATGAGAAAAGAATTCTTCCGTCGTTGGACGGTCGCCAGATGAGTAGGGATGGCCGGATAAGGAACCCTGATGAGAAGCCAATACTTGCACCCGCAGAACCGGCACCTCGTCAAACTGAGACAGTAGCTAAACCTAACATTAAACGAACTAAGGAAGAACCCAAACCAGTACCATCTGCTGCTCTTCCTGCACAGAAAGCTGATAAAGAAGTTAAACTCAAAGATGAAAAGCCTGTACGCTCCCTGGAGCAAGAGAATAAAGCACAGGAGGAGATCCCTGAGTTAGAAAAGTTGTCAAAGGACATCCCTAAAGAACCCGAAATCGACCACGTGAAATTGAAGGAAATGAAGAGAGCTGAGGAAATTGCAAAAGCTAAACTGGCCATGGAAAGGAAGAAGAAAATGCAAGAGAAAGCTGCTGCGAAAGCCTCTCTACGAGCACAGAAGGAAGCAGAAAAGAAATTGAAGGAAATTATCTATACTATAGCCAGTCATTTGTGAACACATTATTCTTATGTTTGCAAATAGATATTAACAAAATGTTTCTGTATTAACCTCAGGACCGCGAAAAGAAAGCAAAGAAGAAGGCTGGACCTGCTGCATTTCCAGATGAAGAATCTGCTGATGCAGAGGCGGTTGAGGAGGAACCCACAGAGCTAGAAAAGGTTGATGAAAAAGCCGAAGCACCAATTCCCGTTAAGACAAGCAGCATCCCGAGGGAGACCGGCGTTAGGAACCGTGGTGGAAGGCAAAGAGGGGGGGCGGATTCAGTTGCGAAAGTCATCCGGAAGCGCAAGAAGGCGGCCAATTACTGGGCTTGGGCTGCACCTGCTGCTGGTGGAGTGTTACTTGTGATCCTTCTGTTGCTTGGGTACTACTACTACTACCTTCTCTAAAAACTGTGAGAGGAGAGGAGAGGAGAGGAGAGGAGAGGAGAGGAGAGGAGAGGAGAGGAGAGGAGAGGAGAGGAGACGTGTTTTCTGTTGATGGTGATGAGAGTGGCTTAGTGGAAAAGTTTGTATTTTTATTTATGTTTATTTCATCCTTTGTGTGGATGGACTCACTAAACTCATAATGGTTGGCATTTTAGTCAGGTTCACAGTGTTTACTTTACTGAGAGGTTGAAACATGCATTTGGTTCTTTCAATGTATTTTCCAAATTTTGAGTTTTGATCAATCTCCGTTGCTCATCATAATCTTAGAAGCCTCAAATTTGCCTTTTTGTAATGTATGAATGAATGGGCTTGTTCCCATTTTGACTCTGTTTTCTTTCATGCAATGTTGTGTTCATGCATGAGACAAAATGAAACTTTACTGATATGTATATCGTTTTTTTTCTTCCAATTATTACTATTATTATCATTATTATTAGGTGGATTTGATAACTTGAAATTGCAAAGCAAAACTTTTGAGTGAAGACATACCTTTATCTGATGTTATTCAAACTCAGAGTTTTTTCAAGTCTATTTTTTAGCTGTTGCAAAGTTGTAAATTTAATATAAGTTTTTCCATGGAGACATGAACATCATTGACCAAACTGTTTTTGTTTTTTTTTTTTTGTTTTTTTTTTGATTTATGAATTCCGAAGGGCATTTATTATTTTTCGAGGAACAAGGTTTCCATTCGTATTTTCTTTCACAATTTGGAGCAGGTGGATTTGAATCCAAAATCTCTTAATCATTGGGTAAATATTAACATCGTGTATTTATATATGAGAATTTGTACTATATAGCAACTTTAGGACACTCTATTAGAATTATAACACATTTTTATCAAAATTTGGTTTATAGCAAAATTTCAAGTGATTGAACTCAATCAACAATATTTGTTTACCCCATTTTGTTATACATGAAAAAACTCCTATATTATACTAAAAAAATTTAACTGTCTTGCATGTGGTTTATTTTACATATTTTTTATATTATTTTACAATTTATAAATAAATTTTGCATATAAATGTAATGATATATATATTTGTTTAGCTAATTTTCAATTTATGACCTTTAAACATTTTAATATTATAAATTAAAAATTGAAATAAATGTAAAAATAAATAAAAAATAATATATAATTAAAAAAAAACAGAGATAAAGATATAAAAATAAATTATTCATAACCACAAATAAAATATTGCAAGCTAATATACCTATTTTTTTTAATAGGACATACAATAGTTTAAAAAAACAAACTAAATTAAATAAAACCATATCTTTTTTTTTTCTTCAAAATAATAAAACCACATCTATGTAACATCTTCTTTACCACAAAAGTATTATTATTCCAAAATTTATACATATACAAATAAAAATGAAACAATTAAATAAACCAATTTTAAAAAATGCATTTAAGTACTTTTTTATAGATATCATTCAAGTTATTATATAAGTTAATTTTTATAGATTAATAATAGGAGATTTTTCATGTATAACAAAAATGGGCTAAAAAATTGCATCTTTAGCATAAAACTGAAAATAATTGCACATATACCACAAACAAAAAATGGGTCATTTGAAAAGAGTGATTGAGTTCAATCACTGTTAATTGATTGATTCAATCGAATAAAGGTGATGAGGCTCAATCACTTAACAAACTGATTGAATACAATCAAATATGGCTGATTGAATTCAATCATCGAAATTTATACCAACTTTAAGCAGAAATTGGTATAATCTAATTTTTGATAAAAATGTGCTATAATTCTAATAGGGGTCCTAAAGTTAGAATACAATATAAATTCTCTTAATAATATTTATGATCATTTTGTTTAACAATATTAATACTCAATTCAATTAGAAAGTTTGAACTCAAAAAACAAAAAAAATCAACTAAAGAAGATAAAGAAATTAAAAAAAAATAAGAAGTTAAGAATATATTAAAGAGAATTTGTACTGCATACCAACTTTAGAACCCCTATTAGAATTATAGCACATTTTTATCAAAAATTGGTAATTTATACCAATTTCTCCTTAAAGTTGGTATAAATTCGGAGTGATTGAACTCAATCAGCAATATTTGATTGTATTCAATCAGTTTGTTAAGTGATTGAGCTCCATCACCTTTATTCGATTGAATCATCAATTAACACTGATTGAACTCAATCACTCTTTTCAAATGACCCATTTTTCGTTTTTGGTATATGTACAATTATTTTCAGTTTTGTGCTATAAATGCAATTTTTTTGTCCATTTTTGTTATACATGAAAAATCTCTTATATTCAATAAAATAATTATATAATATTTAATGAAAAAAATGAAAGATAAATTCAAAATTTTATAATTAAATTAAAAACAAATCCATGTTAAGAAAATAACTATTCTTAATTTTTTGCTTTTGATAATTATTCTCTTGATTTTATAATTTTTAAAGTTATTTAAATATTAAACTTTTTTTTTTGTTTGAGTATAAATATTAAACTTCTAATACTAAAAAAAGTTAAAATTTTAAAACTATATTATTCATTTAGTTATATAAACTAAATAAAAAAATAAGAATAATTAATATTTTATTTTTATTTATAAATATAAAATAAGATATTACAATCTTTTTTGAAATTAATAATATTTTATATTATCCACACTACTAAAATCTAAAATTAATAATCACCTGATAAAATAATAGTTATAAAAGTGAAATTTATGGAAGCAGTACAAAAATTTAATATAAAAAATAAAATTTAATATGTTTAGAAATTTAAAACTAACAATCACATGTAAAATAATAAGTTAAACTACCATTTTGGTCCCTAGACTATGATGGTTGTTCCATTTTAGTCCCTAAACTTTCAAAAGTCCAATATTGGTCCATAGACTTTGAGAGTTGTCCCACTTTAGTCCCTAGAGTTTCAAATTTCCAAGTTTAGTCCTACAACTTTGAATTAAGTTTAAAATTAGTCATTCATTTTTACAAACTCACTCCCAATTGAAATCTCTACCCTGTTTCCAAAAAAAAAAAAAAAAAAAAAATCGTCTTCGATTTAAATTACATTTTTGAGAGCTTGTTGGGAGCGCCACCAGTGACTTCGGCGACGCGGAGAAGAGAAAGCTCCGACTTAACATCCTTGAGCTGTGTCAAAAGATCCGTCTTCAACTTCTATCTAAGCTCATGAACCTTAATTCTCGCTGTACGAAATCAAAAGTTTTTTTT
>JBBMEF010000023.1:2841454-2852212 GCA_037832685.1 Sicyos baderoa
TATTTAATTATTATTGTTAGCTTTTCATTTTTTAATATTTTTTTAACTTTAAACTTGTTAATGGGGTTTTGAATTCTTGTAAATTTGAGTTTTGCATTTGCAATAAGAATCTATTTGTACTAATTTTTGTCCTAAGTTTCTAGAAATAAAAAAAAGGGGCGTTAGTTGCAAATCTATGAACCCGATAACCCAACCCAACCCAACTCGAAAATTGGGTTGGGTTGGGTTAGGTTGTGTCTTTAATTGGGTTGGGTGAGTTGGAAAATTGACCAACCCGAATTTTTGGGTTGGGTTGAAAATCACCTCAACCCAACCCATGTTCATCCCTAGGCTAGTATTGTGACCTACCTCGTGAGAATTTTTCTATTTTTTTTTTTTTTCTTCTCAAAACATGATAAATAGTTCAATTGGAAGGTGAGTTGTCAAAATGGAGGAGAGAGAGAAAAAAATTTTCTTTAAAATTTAACCATGGTTAACTCTAAAGTTGGATAAGGGACTATTTTTAAACTTAATTCAAAGTTGGAGGACTAAATTTGGACATTTAAAACTATAGGGACTAAAGTGAAACAACTCTCAAAGTTTAGGGACCAATATTGAACTTTTAAAAGTCTAGGGACTAAAATGGAACAACCCTCATAGTCTAGGGACCAAAATGGTATTTTAACCAAAATAATAATTGAAAAATTATGGAAGGAGTATAATTTTACCTTTGCAACTTTTAAATTGCTAACAAATTAACTGAATAAAAAAAACAAAACAAATTATTAGCAAATTACTTATGAAAATTGAATTACCTACCCGCAAATATGTTGCAACAATCTTCAAATCTAAAAAAGAAAAGAAAAAAAAAAAAGTTTTTTTATTGAAGCGAAAAAATTGAAAATTAAGAAAAAATGAATTAATTAGAAAAGTGAGACTATTTTATATAGAAATGCAAATATTCAAACGGTAGCAATTTTTATATTTTGTTTGAAAATTATGATGATTCATAATATATAAAATCTCTTATCTCATAAAATCTATAAGATTTGGTAAAAATATCTTGTAAATATCTCATAAAAATAGTGGTATTTAAACGTGAGATTTTGAGATAAAACATTATTTATTTGAATGGAAGATTATTATTTTTTTTTAAATAAAAAAAAAGAATGGCATATTTGTAGATATATAATGTGGTTTAGGGCAAAATCGTCAAAAAATGATTTTTCGTCTTCCAAATTTCTGGAAACCTAAAGCCTGAAATTTCAAGCCTCCGTCTTCTAAATTTTTGGAAACATAAAGCCTGAAATTTCAAGCATTCGTCTTCCAAATTATTTCAAGCGCCTGTCTTCCAAATTTTTTAAATCTAAAGCCTGAAATTTCAAGTCTCTGTTTGCCAGATCTGTAGTGTGTTCTCAAATGAAGGTAGAACTCTCCATAAATTTATAGAGTTTACATGTACTTCAAATGAGCTTGTGCTTACCTATTTTAACCTAAAAATATCTTCTTCTTTTTTATGAACAAAAAATATTTATCTTCTACATTATAAAGATGATTAATATTTTTAAATAATTAAAATACATTTTAAATAGGTGGCATGTTTGTAATTTAGAGTGTGACTTAAAGGCTACAAACCGTCAAAAAAATGATTTCCCCCTTAAGCCACACTTTAAGGTAGTATGATATATATATTGATCTAATTGACTTATTGCATTTTTTATTTTATGTTTTTTAAATTTAAGTCTACAAATTATTACTTTAGCATATGATTTTCATTAGTTTGATATATACATTTTGTTTATATTTTCAAAAATCAAACAAAAATTTGAAAGCTACAAAAAAAAAAAATCCAAATACTTTGGTTTATGATATTTAGTTAGAATTTGCATACTTTTTTAAAAGAAAATGACATATAAGTAAAGAATTTGAATAAATACAAGACCTTTAGTTTTTGCTTTAGGTGTTTTGATGAGGAGTTAATTTAAAAAGTTATTTTGAGTAGTTATAATTTAAAAATTATAGTAAAAAACTCGTTTAAATGTAACTTTATCTAAATGAATTAGAGAGATAATAACTTGGGTGAGTGTGAATTTAAAATGAATAATTATTTTAAGTGGTTAAAAGGAATGATTAGAAATGCGGGATTAAAAATGAATTAGTTTTAGAGGTAAAAGATAAATTGTTAAAAATAAGAAGCTATTGTGAGTAGTTACAAAAAAAAAACTCGTTTAGATATAATTTTTAAATGAATAGTTCGTAAATCTCCGATCTAAATCCTCCTCGAAAATGTGAGTAATTTTACATCGTATACGAAAATAACCCCGGGCTCTAGTGGGCACTAAACCATCGAACGTTGAACAAAATTCAAATTCAAATTCAAATTCATCAATTTTCCCCTTTTCTTCTTCCACTTCTTCTTCGCCACCGCTCCAAGTCCGATGGCCTCTTCCTCCGATTCGTTCTTAACCACGCCGACCAAAACCCCTTCACAAAAGTCCTCCAGAAAGGTTCCCAACTCCGGCCGGATGGACGCGTCGGAGTCCAGATCCCGGTTCGAAGCCTACAATCGTCTTCAGGCGGCGGCCGTGGCGTTCGGCGAGAAGCTTCCCATTCCCGAGATCGTCGCCTTGGGCGGCCAATCCGACGGCAAGAGCTCTCTCTTGGAAGCCCTGCTTGGATTCCGCTTCAATGTCCGCGAAGTTGAAATGGGTACTCGCCGCCCCTTGATCCTCCAAATGGTTCACGATCCCACTGCTCTCGATCCCCGCTGCCGATTTCAGGTCTCCCATACTTCACTTTGATCAGTCTTTAGGAATGTGAATGATTATTTTGAGTGAATATAAATGAGGGGTTATTTTGAGTTATAACAAATTTGAGTTTTAGTAATAGCTGGTTTGGATGTAGTTATTTGTAGAGATTGCAGTTAATAGCTCGTTTAGTTGATGACTTTTGTAGAGGGGTTGTAAACAATAGTTCGTTTGTATGTGATTAGAAACTAGTAATTATTTGGAGGGGTTAGAAATGAATGATTACAATAGCTCGTTTGGATGTGATTGCTAGTTGATTATGTAAAACAAACACACCCTATAGCTCTCATCTTTTGTTGTTGTTGTTGTGTAGTTGTGGTTTTTCTTGTCGATTTTACTATGGGGGCTGTGGTTTGATTTTTGACGCCCTAGGAAATGATTCGAGCGAATTTCAATTGTTTTGATTATGAAACTTGTTTGTTTATGGTTATGGGAAATAGGAGGAGGATTCTGAAGATTATGGAAATCCTGTTGTTTTAGCATCTGCAATTGCAGACATTATTAAGTCTCGAACTGAGGCACTGTTGAAGAAGACCAAAACTGCGGTTTCATCCAAGCCTATTGTGATGAGAGCAGAATATGCACATTGCCCAAATCTTACCATTATTGATACCCCTGGCTTTGTTCTTAAGGTTTGGTATAGACATTAGAGATTATCAAGAATTACATGTTTGATTCTTTTAATTTGATATTCTTATCTTTGTTGTAATCCCTGTGATTTATTGTTCCTTTTTGGCAGGCTAGGAAGGGAGAGCCTGAGAATACACCACAAGAAATTCTCTCTATGGTGAAGTCTCTTGCAAGTCCTCCCCATCGTATCCTTGTGTTCCTTCAACAAAGTAGTGTAGAGTGGTGTTCATCACTGTGGTTGGATTCCATTCGTGAAATTGATCCGGCCTTTAGACGGACGATTGTTGTTGTCTCCAAATTTGATAATCGTCTTAAGGTACGAATTGACTGAACTTTGCAAAACCCATTTTCTGAAAGAAGTATTAAATGGAGATTATATATCAGAAAGTTATGACAATTTGTGTCATTCAATCATAATTGTTATGATCATTTCCATTGGCTACTCTACTCTCTTTTTTGTTTGAGTTCAACAACAATATTCAGAGTTGGGGGATTCGAACTGAGAATACATACCAATTAATGCTGAACTAAGCTAAGCCAAGGGCTACTGAAATCTAGAAATTGACTGTAACACAGTAGGAATAGACTCACTGACTTTAACATATGGGTCAAAGTTTTGATCTTTTCTTTTATGTTCAGGAATTCAGTGACCGATGGGAAGTGGATAAATATTTGAGTGCCAGTGGTTACCTTGGAGATAACACTCACCCATTTTTTGTGGCCTTACCAAAGGACAGAAATACTGTTTCAAATGAAGAATTTCGTCGACAAATATCTCAAGTGGATTCTGAAGTTATTCGTCATCTACGTGACGGTGTCAAGGGAGGGTTCGATGAAGATAAATATCGGTCTAACATTGGTTTTGGCTGCTTGAGGGAATATTTAGAATCTGAGCTTCAGAAGAGATACAAGGAAGCTGCTCCTGCAACTTTATCTTTGCTCGAGCAACGTTGTGGTGAAGTTGCATCTGAACTATGTAGAATGGAGTCCAAAATACAAGCTACTTCAGATATTGCACATCTTAGGAGATATGCTATGCTGTATACAGCTTCTATCAGCAATCATGTGGTGAGTAATTCCATGACATTCATATTTGTGATTGTAGGTTCTTACTTCTTGTAAATATATATATATATATTTGTAGCAATCTTTTCTCTGGATTATTTTTATTTCGAACATCAACATTTCCAAGCTTCAAAACTTAATTATGTGTAAAATTACTTCCACATTTCATCATGCATCTGAGCTTCAAATTATCTATTTTCTTTTGCTTGAATTTCTACTTTGTGGATGCAATCTAGTTTGTTGATCATCAAGTGCTTCGAATTTTTAGAGTGTCATGGATTTATTTGCAATTTTGAACAACCAAGTTTTTTTACATTTTATTTGAAGTCTCTATGTCAATTTCTCCCCTTCTAATTTAACAAATTATTGTTTTCTTTTCCTATATGTTAAAGAGCGCATTGATAGAAGGGGCAGCTGATCCTGCCCCAGAGCAATGGGGGAAAACTACTTTGGAGGAACAGTCAGGAAGTGGCATTGGAAGTTGGCCTGGTGTTACATCAGAGGTCAAACCTGCAAACTCCAGCCTTCGGTTGTATGGTGGTGCTGCTTTTGAAAGAGCAATGTTTGAGTTTCGATGTGCTGCTTATTCAATTGAGTGTCCTTCGGTTTCAAGGGAGAAGGCAAGAATCACTCGTTCTTCGAATTTGATTAATTTTCAAAATTTCAACTATTGTTTAAGCTCCTTTGCTTTGTGGAAACAGGTAGCAAACATATTACTTGCTCATACAGGAAAACGTGGAGGTAGGGGATTAACAGAAGCAGCTGCAGAGATTGCCCGTGCCGCTGCACGATCATGGCTTGCTCCTCTTCTAGATACTGCTTGTGATCGTCTAGCATTTGTATTGGAAAATCTTTTTGAACTTGCTCTGGAAAGAAATCGTGCCTATGAATCACAAAGTAATAGTTTTCCCCGTTTTCATATGTTTATCCACTTTTCTTGGATTCTTTTTTCTGTCTTCTTCTACAGAACATCTTTTACTAACCTATAATATGGATGAGCAAAATCTCAATACTATTTCAGGGATCAATCTTTTCATATTCTCTTCTATCTGTTGAGTGTAAAATACTTTTCATTCTAGATAATTTACGATCAGTGCCTTCTCAAGCTATAAGGTTTTTTGTTTTCAGATGGGAAGAAACACTGTAGCATGGACGGTTATGTTGGTTTCCATTCTGCTTTAAGGAATGCTTACAATCGTTTTTTGAAGGATCTTGCTAAACAGTGCAAGCAACTACTTCGTCACCACCTCGACTCTGTTACAAGCCCGTATTCGCTTGTCTGCTATGAAAATGACTTTGAAGGAGGATCTCTCTCAAATGCATCATCTTTTCAGAAAATCAATCGGGTTTCTGCAAGTTTATTATCATTTGAATTATCTGATTGTGGGACAGGATCTCATGATGAAACAATGAAGGATCAGGAGAACATGCCTCCAGAAAAAAACATACAACAGTTAACACCAGGAAAAGGTACTGAATCAAGAGAAAGCCTTAGAAAATGCCAAATGACTGTTCCTGAGACTCCATCACCAGAGCAACCTTGTGATATAGGATATGGAGTAAAGAAGGAATTGGTGAATGGGGTGGATATTGGAGTTCGAAAAAGGGCTTCGAGAATGACTAGGAATTCTAGCCGTATGGGCGGTCAAGATGGTGATGACAATTCAAAGTACAGCTCGACTTACACGGAAATTTGCTCATCTGCAGCGCAACATTTTGCCCGGATTCGTGAAGTTCTCATTGAACGAAGTGTGATGTCTACATTGAGTTCTGGTTTTTTAACACCTTGGTAAGCTGCCTATTGTTAGATCCAATTTATTTTAGAGTTGTTAGACGTTTATACGTTTTCAATGAAAACATAAATATGATATTATATGATGGCGGGGAAAACAGAAAAACAGAAAAACAGATACGATATAATATTATAGTGTGACGTCTACATTGAATTCTGTCATTTTCTTCAAGAAAGAAACCCACTAGCAAATGATATAACTTATGGTAGCAATTAGTTATTTATGTTCTTTATATATGGCTATTTGCAGTCGAGAAAGACTTGTTGTGGCACTTTGTTTGGAATTATTTGCGGTGAACGACGAGAAGTTCACAGACATGTTCATTGCTCCCGGTGCCATTGAGATACTTCAGGATGAAAAACAGTCTCTCCAAAAGCGCCAAAAGGTTCTACAAACATGTTTGAATGAGTTCAAAACTGTAGCTCGATCGCTTTGTTGATAGTTCAATGAACTTCGAAGAGTATCAAAATATTTGCGTCCCGGGCGGTACAATGCAAGCGTATTCTCTTCTTGAGGTACTTCAGAAAGACAATCTCTCCCTTAGAAATATTACAACTTACAAGCATGTTTGAATGAGAGTTTAAAAGTGCAGCTCAATCACTTAGTTGGCTCACTGCATCAACACCCTCTACCTGATTAGGTTCTTGTAGCTCTTTTTATTTTACATGAGTAAAACAGAAGCTACTTTCTTATTGAGAGCATTGAATTGTTGCAACTGCTCAAGTTATTGACTGTTCCAAAGATTGAAACCAAACAAAAAGTGAAGTACTTGATCTGTTTTCCTCATCCTAGTGTCCATTTCTTAAACTAATAGGACAGTGACACTTCTTCATTGCAGCACCAAGTTACTAGTAAATTTTTAGGGATATATATCTTAACCAATTGAGTTATGCTCGGGTTGGCAACTTGCTTATAGTATGGTAATGCCATCACTGGGTATGGACCATTTGATTTTGCTGATTTTTCACAATCTGAATCAGAACTAGTTGATGGTTCAAGTGATTAAAGCATTATGTATAGAATCAAATGGCTCAGACTTCACTCATGTGAATATGATTACTTTAAAGTTGGAAGTTGAAGGTTGAAGGATGAAGTTCTTTAATTCTTCCATGCATTTTGCTCATTAAATTCTTTTTAAAGCTTGTGGTCAGGAGGCTATGGTCTAATTGCTTGGTTGTCTTTATAAATGCAGATGGTACAAGTTGCAAGTTTGTTCTTTCTATTAAAATTTATTAGCAAGTTTTTTTTTTTTTTTTTTTTTTTTTTTTTTTTTTTTTAATAATTTAATATAATATTATTGGAGTTGACGAAGATTATTTATAATCGAACTTAAATTTTAAATATGTCAAAAAAATAAAAAAAATAAAAAAAAGTTTAAAAAATCATCCAACGTATCTAATATGAAATCTATTTAAAAAGATATATGATTTGTTGTTTGGTTTTGAATATAAAAGATGCATCGAAAATTTCAAATATAGGGAAAAGATGGGTTCAACTCAACCCATATACAAATACACGCATTCCATTATATATTGAGCTAATTAAGAGGAGAGAAAAAAAAATTATGAACAAGAAAATGATAGAAAATATAGGTTAGCCTAGAATTAAAGTCAAACGCTATAATATTTTTCAAATGATGCTCATGTCAACAACCTATTTATACTCTAAAATACCAAATAAATAGAAATTAATAGCTTTGTATGAAAAGTCTTGGAAGTTTTCAACACATTGTAATGTACAAATTGAATAGTGGTTCCCAACTACCATTTGTAAATGAATTAGGAAATAGTCCACACAATCTTAATTTTTGCAAATTTATTTCAATTTGCAGTTTTTTTTAGACCATTTCAATTAGCATTTTTTTTTTTTTTTTTGGAGATTATTATGATTGAGGGTGGAGATTTGACCTTTAAATTACTAGGTGTACACTAATAACGTTTGAACTACTACTCGGGTTGACATTTCAATTGACATTACTAATCCTATATTTGATTACACTTACCTTTTGATGTATTACATTTGACACATTAATTGAGGTGATAAATTAATTAACTAATGTTTTTCAAAATTGGGTCAGCCAAGAAATTATGAGACGAGTAACCATGGAAATTTTCTAAGCCAAGCATAATGAGAAATGGGTAAGAAATCACATTTCAAAATAGTTTTGTGTTCGGCTAAAAGTCTTTAGAAAATAGGTAAGAAATTGTAAAGGTAGGTTATTTTTTACTTTCACTTGTTATTTTATTATATATATATATATATATATTATTGCAAATCATTCATGTACATCTCCTATACTCGAGCTTTACAAAAATGGGTTGAGAGGTCAATAAATAAAAAAATAATTATAAAAAAAAACATTTTAAATGAATAACTATGCTAGCATGCACAAAACCTATCTTACTCCAACTTTATGTTTGGTTCTTTCACACATTTGACTTTAAATTATGAATTAATTTATCATTTCAGATTTATTCAATTTTATATGGCATATGATAAGCTAATATGATATAAAGTTTTCATTTGAGAATGTTTGAGAAGGCATGTTTAATTAGTGTATGGGATATAAAATTCATTCCAAAATAAGGAATTAAATAATAGCATTTTCTAGAAGTCCTCCACCACCATAATTAAAAAACATATAATAAACAGATAGCAATAAAATTGCATAATCAAACCCTTCTTTAATTTCAATCATCACAAAAAACAACAAAAGAAAATGACCCACAAAAAAAATATAGAATTTCATACCTAATTGGAGGACTATGTCAATGCTTGAAAAGTACACAATTTCCATTAATTTGGACTAGTAAACAACATTATTCATGGTATATTATAAAGTTAATTTTTGGTCTCTAATATCCAAGTGGTAGGCACTACCACCAAAATAGACTGATAGAAACTCATTCAAATTTGAATAAAATAAAAGGCTATAAAGTAGAAAGTCCAATTATTTCATTAAATTTTTCGAAAATCTAATTGTAGTCTCAATAATATATAAATTTTATGAAACCAAGTCTTAATAGTATATTTTAATACACAATACTCTAATATCAGTAGGGTGAGAATTAGAATTAAAAAGGGGATGAATTAAAAAATAAATAAAAAAGGAAAAAGAAAATAAAATCCTTTTAGCTTGCTATACTTTTTTCTTTTTTTTTAGCTTGCTGTATATTGAATTTATATATATTTGAGTTCTATAATAATTAATGAAATTACTGATATCACCTAGACACCTACCCTTTATTAAATAAGAGGTTTATAGGTTCAATTTCTTCAACTTTAAAATATGGTTAAATTTAAAAAAGACATTAATATTAATTTTCAAATATAGTAATATTCTATTATCAACCATGGATTTCAAAAACTTCATCACTAATAATTATTTTTATTTTTTATTGTTAGTTCAAACAATTATTGGTAGATGATTAAAATTTATGGTCACCTTAATAACAAGCTTACACTTTATACCTCTAAAATATTGATCTTTGTTGGCGCAAACAATTAACAATTAATTTTAGATGTTATTGTTTTGTACTTAAAAAAATGCTATATAATATTGATTGACAACCAAGATTTAGAAAATCCATACTTAAATAAATGGTCAAACAAAAGAAAAGAGATTGTTCAAGAGAATTAGGGCTTAATTAGTTAAATTGAATATAAAATAGGTGGTGAAGGTGGGCATCAATTCTAGCCATATATTCTCCACAAAGAAAGATTAGAAAAATGGATAGTGAATTATTTGAAAGCAACAATAAAATGTAACATTTTTCAAATAAAATAAAATAAAATAAAATGTAACAAGTGATAAGAAATTAGGGCTTATGTGCTTCTCAAGGTCATGAAAACAAATATTGAAAATCAAGTGCAATTTTGATAAACATGACAACCCAATTCAAATTGTTATATTGTTATGGTGCATATATATAGTCATGACTTTATTTTTTGTTTTACTAAAAAATTTTCATAAAAATATTTTAGTATCTGAAGATGATTATTATCATTTTTATATATAATTTTTTTTTTGTAGGACAATTTTATTTGTCTCTCAACAATTTTTCGATTTATCTATAGAAAAATAAAGCCATCTTTAAAATTCAATCACCTTGGTAAGGATTGTGATATTTGACAATTTAACTAGTTTTCTTTTCTTCTAAAAATATAAATAAAAAAACAAAGCATCAACTCCACATAAGGGATAACAATTCTACTATTCTCTTCTTGATATAGCCTATTTAGACTGTCTGGGTACTCTTCCATCCATTTTCCTTCTTGATTGTTAATACTAGACATTTGCGCTAATTTATGGGCAATAGTATTTGTCTCCCGATTACACCATTGGTACGAGATAAACCTGAAATTTCTAGCAAAATGGTGTGTTTCATCAATGATTTGCCCTACCTAAGACTGGTTCTTGCAACGATTTTGTAACAGATTAATCACACACAAAGCATCAGACTCCACCTCAACACGGTGGAAAC
>JBBMEF010000023.1:2885346-2898794 GCA_037832685.1 Sicyos baderoa
TCATATTGCAGCCATTCTAAAGCCTCGCCTTCCATACACAAAGCTGCAGCATCACATCGCTCATAACCTGTCAAGTGATTTACCCAAAAATACCGCTCTACCCGACACAGCCAACCTTCCGGGTCCTCGTCATCTAACCCCTTAAAAACAGGCATCTCCAGTTTCCGTAACCGTCTGTCAACAACGGGTCCATCACGACCACTCCCTCTCTGTCCCCCACGTTCAAATCGATCCTCCCTCCAATCCTCTCTATACCCTTTCCGAGTGTAATTTTCCCCTTCCCGGTCGTTCCAACCATCGTGCACCAATGGCTTTTCATATCCATGGCGCACCCTCGAATTTCCCCCTCTTTCATTATTCAGACCCCCCTCATTTTACCCGGAAAAATCTCCTCCTCGGTCCAACCCGACCGGTCCAGACCGTCCCGGTCCAACCAGCCCACCCCGTGTCGGTCGCCCCGAGTTTCCCCAGCCCCGACCCTCACCCGAGCCACGCCCTCGCTCACCACCGCCAGCCCCAGCCCAGCCGCGCCCTCGCTCGCCCCCGCTCAGCCCCGCCATCGCTCCTCGCCCGCGCCCACCTACGCCAACACCTCGCCCCGAGCCCCATCGTGTCCCCGCGCCCTCGCACCAGCGCACACCCGCATCGCCCCCATACTCCAGCGCCCTCCAATCTCCAGCAGCGCCGCCCCCCTCGCTCAACCCTAGCCCCAGCGCTAATCGCGTCCCCGAGCCCCCTTCGGCGCCCAGCGCGCGCGTCCCTCCCGCGTCGCCCCCGCCCCCGAGTCCTCGCCCCGTCGAGCCGCCGCCGCCCAAGAGCACCCCTTCCGCCTCCATCGAACCCCCAAGCGCCGCCGACGACTCCTCCTCTGTGACGTCCGCCGCAGCCCCCTTCCCTTTCTCTCGCCCAATCGACTCGATTAGGGTTAGACTTAGCATGGTCCGATTCATCGTGTCGAAACTCGATTTCTGTTCCTTGATCTCGTTTTCCATCGATGTTATCTTCGCATTATTTTCCGTCAACTTAGCCGACAAATCGGTTAACTTTTCCTCGCAATCAAGAACCCTAGTTTCCATTCTAGTAGTAGTCATTCCCGGATCGGTGAATGCTCTGATACCAAAATGATAGAATCTACCACAATATATTGAAATAAGATAATTCTCTAGAGATGATCTCTCAAGAGCCAGAGCACAAAAGTCTATAGTTGTTTGATAATGACAAAAGACCTATTATTTCCTATTTATAGTAAACATAGGAAATAACCTCATTAAGCAATAAATCCTATTGCATAAATAAAGACTAATATAAATCAAATAACAATAACATAAATAATATTCCAGGCAAGAATCACTTCTTGTTGCGTCTGGAATAAACCTTCAACGCTCTCGGGATCGTATCATAGTCCTATCCTATAGCCTAATTATCATCTTCCCAGTGTCCCCAAGGGGTGACGCAGTTGGTTGAAGACTTGGGCTTTGAAGGTATGCTCCTCTCAAGGTCCCAGGTTCGAGATTTACCTGTGACATTAATTTGTTGACACCTCCCGTGTCTCCATTCTTTCGATGTCTCCCTGTGTCTGGCTTAGGGACAGGCGTGGTTACCCTTGTTTAAAAAAAATCATCTTCACATTGGTTTTTGCACCCTTCAAAATATTGCTTTTTGCAGCCCCACTTTTGCTTTATATGTGCATGCTTATTCAAATTATTTCATTAGATTGTAATTAGGGGATGGGTGTACAACTATATTAGAACCAAATGGTAACTGATTGCTTTTTTTATATTTTTTTTTGTAAAACTTGTAAACTTGCGCCGACAAGAATTCATTCCGTGTATATCTATATACTGCAGGGAGTGATGAGCTGCCCTGAGTGCAAGAATAAGTTGCAAGTGAGAATCTCAGCAGATGATGTAAGTTTATGTAATTTTTATTCCATGAAAGTGAATTTTACTTTAAACATGTTGAAACTCTTAACTACTTTTGATGTCTAACATAAGTGTGTTGATATAATTAAACTTACTCCAATCCATGAACTTAAGCTTTTAGGTTGATTGGTGGTTTAACATAATTCAACATGATATCAGAGGCTGAGCAAGAGATTATGAGTTCGAGTCCCTGCCAAATCGTTTCCTCAATTAAAATTAAATTCCACTTGTAGAGCATTTCTCAAATTTCTAAGCTCACAAGTGAAAATGAGAGTTGGTTGATATAATTAAATTTACCCCAACCTATCAGTTTAAGCTTTTGAGTTGATTACTGATTTAACATAATTCAACAATAAGGTTGCATGAATTTTCAAAACTCTGAACTCGTAGAGTTCTTTTCTTCTCCTGTAGTCAGAGCTGAAAGGAAAAAGGTCACGTGCAATGAACGTAGGATTGCATTGAAAACATTCAATTTGTTAAGCTAATTTATTTTTTACTACTCTCAGCTGCTTGCCTTCAAGTCTGGTCATAGATTGAGCTACTATGGAAGTTCCAAGGGCATGTAACTTTTAGATTCAAAAGCTATTAATTTTTGTAATTCCAAAAAAAAAGGTTAAAGAAAAAAGCTATTTACTTCTTTTTTAATTAAAAAACTAATGTAACTAACAATTGTGTATTTGTGTTTTGGAGGCTTAGAAAAAAAATAGTCATCACAAACCTCAAATTTCCTATTAAATATTAAAAACTACTACAGTGTTAAAGCAAGTCTTTATCCTTTTGTATATGTAACTAAGAACGGAGTCCTTCTTGTGTTGTTTCTTTTATGCAGATCATGGAACCTCCTTGGAAAGCTTATAATGTTTTGAGAAAGATGGAATATCCATATGAGGTTATTTATTGCACTCTTTACACTTCTATGGTTAATCTTCGTCATATTTTTTATATATTTTTTTCGTGGCTTTGGTATTTCAGCATTTAGTTGAGAGTATGAAGGATCCCAGCATTGCCACATTTTGGTTGATTACTTTCCCTCAAGTTGTTGGTGGATTCAACTTTGATGATGAGGTTAAGCAAAAGATTTGGTGGCAATACAAGGTTCCAACCAATTTTGTTACTTGCTTCCTGTTCATTTTTTCTTATTAAACTTGGGTTTTAATCAATTTTGTAACGGTATTGTCTTTTCATTGTATTACTTACCTCTATGAGGTGTTGTTGCCTCTCTAAGGTTGACAATATCTTTTTATTTAATAAGCAAAAAAAAACAATTTTATTGATAAATGAAAGAAAGGAGAAATCTCGAACACGTGTAGGTGATTACAAGAAAGATCTCCAATAAGAGATGAAAAAGGATGAACTAAAAAGATCTGAAGGGTAAACATTTTTGCACTACATGAATCATTAGGCTTGACAGTATCTACTTTAATTAAATGACTATAAGTCATATGAGCTTAGTTCTGTTACCTTGTTATAGTCCAATATAGAACTTGAGATAGTCCCCATCAGTTTTGAAGTATCTGAATTATTATTCTCTGGCTCATCTCTTGCTTTCATTAATTGATGGTTTATTCTCTGAGAATTGTCCTTAAATTTTTGTGTTATTGTGAACTTCATACAGTTTCTTGTGAACTTCAAACCCACATAGTTTTTCATGTTCAGAATTTTTAAAACCCATGTAAGGTTTACTATGAATGACCGGTACATTGTTTCAGACTTCTGAGATAGTAAAAATTCATACTTCAATATTTATATGCAACCTTTTTATGTTCAACACATTTTACTTTACGGTTGACTTTTTCTATTTTGTAGCAACTTGTTTAACTGAAATTGTTAATGTCACCCGTGGATAGTTGTTAATGTTTGTGGGTTGCATTTAGGAATCCATGCGATATGATGAACTCAGAGACACTGTTGCTAAGCGGAAACCTGGATGGGAGTACTTGCAGGAAGTAAGAAATTTTACATGTAATTAAATTAAATCAATGTAATGAAATGCGCTGGAAATTGGATCACATATCTTCTTCTAGAATTCTAAGGACCTGCTGTTATGTACTTTGAATTTTGTTCTCCTGTCTAATGAGCATCAGATGGTGATTGTTGCATCTTTTTCATATTTTTGGGTAAGATTTGTAGACACCTTCCGTGTCTCCATTCTTTCGATGTCTCTCGGTGCCTGGCCTAGGGACGGGCGTGGTTACCTTTGTTTCATTAAAAAAAAAGTATTGTATCATATTGGATGTTGATCAAAGTAATCCCAAATCTTGGGCAAAAACATTTTTGAAACAGTAATCTTAAATCTTCTATTCCCTAACAAAATGACCTAACTAACGTTGATAACTTATTTGTTGTTGTTATTGTTATTACATATGATAGGGTAAATGGGTTATCTATGAAGTTAGTTGAGGTGCTGTAACCAAGCTGAACATCCACAATTCTTATTATTCATTATTCATCGTTTGCTGAAAAAACAAATATTGTCTACCTCTGCTTTCTTAATTGGATTTATTTTAATTATACTTTGTCTCTGCATATCTAATTTAATTTTTTATATCTGAAATTCATAGGCCTTGATTTCCATTGACCCTGTTCGAGCCAGGAATGATCCCGTGGTTGTGAAAAACATCCCTTACTTTAAGGCCAAGAAGGCACTTGAGGCAGAAGTTATGAAGCTTGATCCTCCATCACGACCACAAAATTGGGGAGTATGTCTGAACTGTCTCCACACTTCAGACTTCTAAGATAGTAAAAATTCATACTTCAAAAGGTTTTGGGTTCAATTCATAGTGGTCAGAGTAACCACCTACCTAGAAATTAAAATTAATTTTTTAGGTATTTTCTTGACAACCAAATATTGTAGGGTTAGATTTATCAAAAAAAAAAAAGAAAAAAAGAAAAAGAAAATCATAGATTCATAGGGTTATACGGTCCTTGGTTTTGAAAATAATGTCTCTCTCTTCTCCCTCTTTTGCATATCACACTGTTTTTTGAAAATAAATATTTATTTATTTATATTGTAATTGAAATGAAATTGGTTGGATGAATAAGTAATTCATTCTAAGGATTGGACATAACTTAGGCATCAGAAAAGTTGAGGATGAGGAGATGTTCTCTATTAGCCTTTTGCTATCATGCTAACTATGGTAAATTGCAGGAGTTGGACCTTCCACTGAATTCATCTTCTTGGAGTCAGGATGATCTTAAAGACCCAGGAAAATTTTATGAAATGACCGTTCTTCTAAATGCCCAAAGAGAAATTGCTGACAAAATTTTGGATTCACAGTGGGAAACTAAATGGCGGCAGGAAAAGGTTATCGGCTTCTAAACCCGTGTGTTCTTATTGAATTAGTAACTGATTTCTTAAGCACCATATTCTTGAGTTGCCTCTAATACAGCACCTAATCTCTCAGTCATCAAGTAACGTTGCTAAATTATTAGTGTTTGGGAAGAAACAAAAGAAAGGAATAATGGATGAACTTTGTTATAAGTGATAAGTGATGTCTTTTAACCTGTGCATATTTTGATAACAGAACTTATTTGTTTCTAGTTCTTACCTGTGCTTTGCATTACTGACAATCTTCTGTACTTCTTGCTTTACGCGGTCAGTGTACCGTGGATTAACTATTGTTATAATTTAAATATCAGTTGAACGAGCTGTTGGAGGAGAAGCTGCAGCCTTACATTAAGAGCGCCAACAGCAATATCCTTACAGCACCAATTGTGTTGAAGTCACAGAGCCAGGATCAGAAGGTTTACTCTCTTCTTCAATCATCACATTTAGACTACTTGATTTTATTAGATTAGGCTGCAGACTCTGCACTCTAACGCTGAAGTTAAAATAGACTTTTCAGTGATTAGTGAGACAAATTTCTTTTTGTTCGCCTAGATGGACCTCGGATTCTTTAAGTGTATAAGGGAAACAGAGAGAAGGGGAGTCAGCTTAGTGCGGGGTGTCATTTGTAAGCGTCGTTCCAGTGTATGGTGGCTAATTATAGCGTGGGAATGTGCCGAGTTGGGAAAGAAAGTATATGGTAGATAGTCTAGCTTCGACTATTCTCATAAGATATGCCACCTGACCTTACAATATTTAGATGTTAAAGAAACCCGTAGGAAATTATTTCCTGGTCACACTCATAACCTCTTAGATTTCGAAGGCCCTTTTTGATCACCAGGCCAACCCATAATGGTTAGTACATAGTTGATAGTTTGTATAATGGAGGCTACACTTTTGGTCATTTCCCCAGGGGTGACATTTTTCTTGAATCTCCCTCAGCTATTTTACCTTCCTCGTTCTTGGCTATAATATTGTGAATTGAATTCTAGTGCCTTTAAGAAAAACTTCTGTTCTTAGAATTAAATCCTCGACAATGTCTCAAATATGGTAATGAATAGCTTTAATATGAGTTGGTTTGCAATCACAACACTCTTTTATTTGCAACCGTATATAGCTGCTGTTGCTCTCTTTGATGCACAGTGCACACATGTATCAGAAAAAGAACAGATTCATCACCACACAACAGCTCAAGAATTTCATTTCTTAAATAATTGTTTCAGAGAAATCGGCGACGGCGATTTTGGTTCTTTTGACAACGTGGTATCTCTCCGCATCAAAACATCTTGGGCATCCTAAGCTAGTCCCAAAATGCAAGATTCTTGGCGGCATTCTTTCTTAAGGTACCTTACCTCTCTCTTTTTTCGAGTTATATTTCGTAGTTTAAAGCAGCTGGAAAGTGCTTGGACACTCGCCATACTGCTGTATCTATGCCCCCGTCCCTGTCCCCGCTGCTAAAAAAAGAATTGAAAAGAAAGTTGAGAGAGAATGACCACCAGAACCTCTACTTTTTGACTAGTTTGTTACTACTGTATTTGTCAAATTCTTTGTGTTAGGTGGTGTAATGTAGCTTCTTTTAAGACAGTTCTATTTCTGTATGCCCTTTTTATGTGCTATGTGGCTAATGATATTACAGTGTCAAAGTGAATGAGGAATGAATACATTTTCCTACTCAAAGGGTTCATTTGAAGTTGAAGTGGTTCATAAATTTCCCTATTTTTATTGCAGATGGATTGCAGTTTTCCCCTCTTTTATGGTATATATGAGCTGTTCAATACAGTTTATGACTTAGCAATGAATAGTTGGTCTTTTTCTTTCCTAATGAAAATGACCCGTTTAATAATCATTTTGATTTTTAGTTTTAAATTTTTGAAATTTAAATCTATTTTCACTCTAATTTTTTTTTATCATGTATTCTACCTTTTGTATAATATATTTATCTTTTTTTAAGTAAGTATATGAATACTAATCAACTTTCAAAAATAAAAATAAGTTTTCCGCCCTAAATTTTTGTTTAATTTCTACAAATATAGGTCCTTAAATTTCAAAATCTAAAAATAAGAAATAAAAATAGTTATCAATTATTTTTTTTTTGAAACATTAATTACTTTTGATGTGTTGATGTAACAGTTGGACATCTTAAAATAAAGAATATCACATTAACTATTCAACCATTATCATTCTAGCTTTCGCACTTTTTATGATAAATACATTTTTTTTTTTAATATTCGTGATTGTTTGATCTATTTTACGTGCATTTTGTCTACGTATCATCTAATCTTATAATATTTGGATATCAGAAAAATACGTAAGAAATTATTTCCTAGTAAAATTGAATTCTCCATCATTTAACACCTTGGGATATTAGAATTGAATTCTCCATCATTTAACACCTTGGGATATTAGAAACATTGGATTGAAAATAGGCTACCCAAGGCCCTCTTTTATAATAAAGTGGATATTAGAAACATGGGATTATTATCTTCTTTTTAATACATCAACTTATGAGTTGAAAATTTGAATTCATAATTTATATATATATATATATATATATATATATATATATATATGTTGATGCCAAAATTTGGTCTTCGAGATCAACGGTGAATTTGTATTTTGTGAGGGACGAGAAGCCTGCAAAACAGAGAGAAACTAGACACCGGTGTGGTGTGAGCCACGCCGCCTCTGATGCCTAAGTCAGTCGAGATTGAACGAGGAGAGTCGAGTGAGTAGAATTAGGGTTTTCAGAATAGCTTACTTGGAGAGTTAGGAGACTCAGGTGGCTATTTTTAGGTAGAATAAATATATTACTAAAGAAAATATCTTCCTTCTTAGATGAATATTTATAATTTAGGTAAATATTTCTATCTATGTTGAATTTCAAATATGATAAGTTGTAGATAAGGAAAAATCGAACACACAGGCGCAGACGACACCCAAACCGGAGTTCAGACGAGATAGTTATGGAAAAAATAAGATTGAACCGGACCGGTCGCATGTGGGATGCGATCGCATGTGAAACGCGGCCGCATCTGAAGAGCGCGCGCATGTGGCTGCCTGGGTGGCTTGCGCGCGCCTGTGGGCTGCCCGTGCGGCCCGCGTGCGCCCATGGTTGCTCGTGCGACCCGTGTGCACGCTTTGGGTCGTCCGGTCAATCTGGGCACTTTCGGGTTTCGGCTTATCGATCCATCTTGGGCCTTGCTTTCTCGGGTTGTCTTGGGCTTTCGGAAGTAGTTTCGGGTCCAACTTCCATCTAAAATTTGCCCATAAAAAAAAAATAACAATTTATGTCATTGTCTGATGAGTCATGCTCTGGTTGGTGACTCAAAAGTATAACAGTTAAAGGGTCTTTTACATTAATTTTGGGGACCATTAAAGTGATTATAAGAGAATTTAACCACTTTTACTTTTTGGTAAACCTGATTATAAATTGATTTTTACAAGTATTTTTTTTATTTCATTATGTGTTTTTTTTTTTTTTGAAACATCATTTATGTTCTTTTAGTACGGGTGATTTTCTTTTTTATTTTATGTTGATCGGCAGAAGTCATTAATAGTAACGTTTCAATTTAACTTTCTTTAAAAAATTGGTGGATTTTCTAACCTGCTATTTAATTCATCCCATTCTTAGTTATTATCATAAATAAAAATTGCAATTTATCTAAGTTGGGCTTTTATTTCTTTTCCAAACATTGTTATTTTTCTACGATCTCTTAACTGTCTTTTCCGATAAAAGTGATTAATTTAAAAAAATAAAAAAAGGTTAAATATGCAACCAATTTTTTGTAATATACAAATAAATGGCTTTTTTCTACTTAAAGAAATGGCCTTTGTGATAGACAATGTCGTGCTGCATGTGAAACTTTTGCATATTAATTAAACACTTAGGTGGAAATTTAATGTTACTGCAGAAAGAAATTTAAACCTTGAATTATTTTCCTTTTATTGAGAAATTATTGTCTGTTCTATATGGAGTTAATTTCCTATTTTTGTATCTAATAAAAACAGTTTCAATTTTTGAAAAATAAAACTCTGCTATATTCTTAAAGGTATTGTTACTTTGTTAGTAAATATTGACGCGTTTTGTTTTTAGTAGAAATTTAGTAGAGGAGAACCAACAAACCCTACATAAAGTACTAATACTCTCAAATAATATGAGACCAAATAACGATTTTTAAGATCGAAATTGTAACTGTGAAATTTGGAATTTGAATGAGTGATTATAAGAAGTTTAAAATTTAAGATATCATAGTTGAACTAAAAAAAATAATATAAATATCATAGTTAAGACACTTCATGACGCTGGTGTTGAATTGATTTACATCCAAATAATGAAACCACTGCACCATTAAACCTTTCAATAAAAAGATGTCTATATAATAAATTAAGTAACTTATTAAATCAAGAGGATTTTGCATGTATAGCAAAAAAAGGGTAAATATTTCAATATGAATATCATTCTAAATGAACTCAAACGTCTAATTTAATGGACCGTGTGTCTATACCATTAATGATATATAGTATAGTTTTTTTTTTTTTTTTGAAAGGATATATAGTATAGTTTGGCAGTTTTTATTAGTTCAGCAATATTTATGAGTTCTTTCAAAAAAAAAAAAAAACAACAACAACAACATTTATGAGTGGTTAACTAGAGTAAGAGCTCAATCCACACACACGGATATTTATGATAAAAAAAATTGTAAGTTTGAATCTTTATTTTCAATTATTAATTTTAACTAAAACATAAAATTTGAAAGTATGTCAACAACAATCTAGCTCAATTGACAAAAATGTACGCTGATGATTAAGAGAACAAGTAATTAGAAACCCTCGTCCAATTATTATTGATTTTTTTTATAAGAAAAATAAGTGTTAGATCCAAATCTCATATTTCTAGTTAATATTGTAGACATTAAAACCTACAAAATTGTAGTACAATTTACAAATATTTAGATTTTCTTTTTTATAAATTTTGGAAGTATAAAGGCTTCGGTTTGGGGAAAGCTGAATTGAAATGAAAAAAATTGAGTAATTTGAAGAATGCGGGGTTTGAATGAGTGATTGTAGGAAAAACTTATTTGAATAAATGATTTGTGGGAGTAGTTGTTGTAAACCCTTGTAAGGTTGTTTCTAGGAGGGTTGTACTAAAATCTTGTTTAGAGAAGAGGTCCTATGAAAAAAGAAGGTTGTATTGAGAAGTGATTGTAATTTGGAGGAGGGGTTGTAATGAGGGCTTTGAATGAGAGATTGAAATGTGGAGTTGGAAGAAAAGGTTTCTATCCTAAACAAACAATCCCCAAACTTCAATTCCCCTTATTCATGCATACTATCAAAATTGAACATTTGAATGTGATTAAAATTTTATATTCTCCATGATTAATGAGATATTATATTTTAGAAGTTTCTAAAGTTTGAGTTGGTTTGGGAAGAAAAACAAAAAATTAAGTTGGCCTAAAAATATAAAATAAAAATTGAGTGGTCGATTCCTAAAAAATGACATATTAAATTGCTAATTTTTTTTTTCTTTTGAATTTACTACTTAACTTAAACCATCATCATGATGCATAAATATTTACTACACATATTTAATTCATTCAAGATTATGAATAATTTTTTTTTTAGTTCAATCTAATCACAATAGCTAAATTCTAAAATTTTCCAAGACTAAATTATAGTTTAACGTAAAAGTCTAAAATGTAATAAACACGATTCTAATTTTGTAAGTTTAAGTAGGAAAATTTGAAATTATAAATTATCGAAACAAACATAGCAACACTAATTAATATATAGTAATGATAATTAAAAATCGAATATTCAAATCGTCTCACCTTACAAAAAGAATAAAAAAAATTTGAATACATTTTTTATTCAAAGTCATAGAAATTCCCAATATACCACTAAGAACTATTGATTTTGTTTATGAACATTTTTTTTTTTTTTTCAAAATGAAAGAAATTTGAACGTTATAAAAGGAATGAAAACAAAAGTAATCCATTCATTAGAATTTGACAATATAGAACAATGTTTATTTGTAGCATATATTAATAAATGATGAGCGCATTCGTGGCTGCCGACACATCGTTGGACCCTTGTCGCAGTGACACGTGTACAGCATACACAAAATCCATCCGCCTGTTTCCACTAGATTACGATTGTCGGCATGATTGGATTGTTTCGCATTTCCATCATCCATTTTTCTTTTTCAAAAAAGAAAATTCGCAAAATATCATTTTTGTTTTATTTCGCTTCTATTTTATAAATTTCCTTATTCTATCAATTTTTATCATGTTGATATTGTATATTTTTTCTTACATGTAAATTATTTAATTAATTTCAATCAAAATTAATTTTAAACTAATTACAGGGAGTAATTTCAAAGATTTGTTGTAACTAAAAAAGTTTTTTTTTTTTTTTTTTTTTTTGAAGACAACTATAAAAGTTAATGTATAATGAAATACAACAAAAATTATATTTTAAGTTTCTTAAATTTCGTTCTATTTTAACTTTGAATTTATTGTGCTTCATTCTTCTTTCGTTTTTTTTACTTTCAAAATATTTGCGCAAAAGAATAATTTTAGTGGACAAACTATTTATAGTTTAATACTATTGTGATTGTCTCTTTTTCTTTTTCTTTTTTCACTGTAGATGGCAACTGGTTTTATAATAAAAGGTTAGGGTAAATTATAAATTTGGTTTTTATAATTTGAAGAAATTTAGGGTTTTAGTTTTTATGCTTTTAAAAATTAGAATTTAATCCATATAATTTTAAGATATTTATAATTTTAGTTTTTATAATTTAAAAATTATAATTTAGTGTTGATGATTGATAAAATTTAATGATTAGTTATTGTCATTTGTAATTATCATAAATGTTATAAAAATTAGCTATTCATGTTAATATTTTTGTACAATCATTCACTTAACTTACACGCCTATCATTAACACGTGGATAACTAATTTTCATGTACTCAATTCGATAATGATTATAAATGATAAGTACTATTTTGTAGATTTTATCAAATCATAAAAATTAAATTATACTTTTTTAAAATCATAAGAACTAAATTTCAATTATCTTCAAACTATAACGACTAAATTTTAGTTTTTAAAACTATATAGAAACTAGAATTTAACTTTCTTCAAAATATAGAGATAAAGCTTATAATATGTCCTAACTGTTATAAACGATTTAATAATTTCTATTTTTTTTTAAAGTACAAATTAGGAGAGGAAATTACGATACGAATCTTCTAGGGTTCGCTTGACGTTGGTGTTGAACAAGTGTACAACTAAACAATAAAATCACCGTGTCACTAACCCGTTGGATATAACTTCTACTTTTCTAATTAAAATAACAAATTAACTTTTTAATAATATAATAAAACTAATATTTTATTTGATTGTAGAGTTCTATATTTTGCATATATTACACCTTTAAATCAGAAGCTAACTAGAATCTGATTCTCTCTCAAGTACCACACATCTTTGGATATGATATGCTATCTTTTTTAAAAAGCAATTATTCTAAAAAATTGGGATTGTTTTGTAATATATTTTTTAAAAGAAATTAATACATGGTCAGACAAAAAAGGGGTTTAGTATACTTGTTTTACTCAAATTATTTTGTTAAAAATTACATCAAAATTCTAAACAATTTGTGGATCAATAATAGTAGAATTTGATTTTTGTTTCCTTTTAAAATAATTTATGAATGCAATTCTTTTATAAATCTATCTAAATGATTATCATTCTTAGAACACTATACAATATGAAAAATATGACTAGAAAACTTTGTAGGCAAATATAAACTTGAATTGTTCAAAGAAAAATGAGTTAGTTTTAGTCAACAATAATGGTGAAGAAAAAAACTTGACTGAATTAATTGTATTTCTGTATGACAAGTCTTCACTCTCATTCAATTTGATAGCCACTTGCCCAATTTAAGATGTGTAATAATAATAATGACATGGGCCATTTTATAACGTTACAATTATTTATCATTTTTTTCCTTTTAATACAAAATAAATAAATTCTAAAATATTTGTATTCATAATCAGAATTTATACTATAGTTATCCATTAATACCTTCTAAAAACAAAAAAAATTCAAAAAAATAATAATATTAAGGGAATTTGCGCTGTATAGCAATTTTGCTACTCTGCATTAGAATTATAGCAACTTTTTAAAAATATTGCAAATAT
>JBBMEF010000023.1:2909067-2926486 GCA_037832685.1 Sicyos baderoa
GGAACTTTCATATTCTTGACTTGGTTGGAACCTCCAAAGATGCTTGTATGTTTAAACTTCAACTGACTGAACATTTTTGATTCTGCTAAACATTCTTAGTTTCATCTTCGATTCGACCCATGTTCTGCATATTCTGATGTGAGAGAGTTTGTGAATTGCAGGTCAGCATCTCAGTAGGAGGTCCACCAACGGGAATAGAAGCTACAATTGAATCGATTAACGTGACTTCGGCTCTTTTCGATGTTTTTCTCGGTGACTCCCCTGTTTCTCCTACTTTGAAGGCTTCTGTTGCAACTGGATTGGCTGCAGTTTTGAAATAAAATTACCGCATGTTTCTTGTACTTCTATTAGTTTGAATGAACATTTGGATATGGATCCAAAAAATAAGTTGGAAATGATAGATCACAATAAGTGAATCATACATGTTAGAGAAGGGACGAACTCAAGAATCTGTTACAATGTATTTGACTTTATCTGTTCAAGCATTTTGACGACCTCTGCCATTGTCGGTCGCTGAGCGGGCTCTGGTTCGAGACACTTCAATGCAATCGTGAATACACCATTCACCTCGTCAACCGGACAGCAGGCCAAACTACTGTCAAGTACATATTCTTCTCTTTTCTCTTGAACAATTGTTTTCACCTGACATTTACATGACACCATGAAAGTTAGAAATGGAATGGCTTGTTGTTCAACTATCTATTCTTCTTTATGAATGATGTTTTCAATTTATAACACTTGAAAACAATTTACTGGAACACGTCTATATCCATTTATAGAATCAATATGAGCAATGAACCAACCTTAAGGCTCTATGATTACCTCATGCTGCTAAAAAGTGGCTCATGATTTACTTACCCACGTCACGAGTTTAGTTCCCTCTTCCAGAAATGCCTCATCGGTTGGTTTTTTCCCTGTTAAGAGCTCGAGAAGCACTACACCAAAGCTGTAGACATCTCCTTTCACCGTTGCTCGCCCGGTATCGAAGTATTCTGCCGAAGTGAAGTTAGTATTGTCCATGCCAAGCAAGGGAGAGATAAAGTAGAACGATTAGTGAGATTATACCTGGAGCCAAGTATCCGAATGTGCCTGCCACTATTGTTGATACATGAGTCTTGTCAGGTTCCATCAGTGTCGCCAATCCGAAGTCAGACACTTGAGCATCCATGTTTTGATCCAACAATATGTTGCTGGACTTGATATCTCTATGTATGATGTGCGGGATGCAGTCGTGATGAAGGTACGATATGCCTCTCGCTGCACCCACTGCTATTTTACACCGTGATGGCCAATCCAAAACCTTCTCATTTGATCTTCCTGAAGTATCATTGAATTTAGGACAGAGTCAATGTGCTATATCATCACTAAAAAGCTTTGGGAAAATTGAAAGTCTAAATGGTATACATATATATACACATACCATGTAGATGTGCATACAAACTTCCATTAGGCATTAGCTCATATATAAGGAGGTTATAATGAGGAGCAGTGTAGTATCCATGAAGCGTCACGATATTCCGATGCTTTATATCTCCCATCGCTTCCAATTCTCTTTCGAATCCTTGATCTCTTTCAGCACTTCCTCTGTTCAGTCTTTTCACAGCAAATGTCATGGAGTCGCTGAGTGCAAGTTTGTAAACAGTTCCATGGCCTCCAGAGCCAATGATGTCCTTGTTGTTCAGTTTTAGGGTTTTCTTCAGAAATATATCTGAATTTAGGGACTTTGTTGCTGGAGACTTGAACATAACCACCTTCCCACCTATGTATATACATTTTTGCTGCAATCGTTACGCATTACTTGGTACCAATGTAACACCGTCTTTGTTAAGGATCTCACATTACATAAGTGAGAAGACCTCTTATAAGATAGATAGACTATTACCCTCGTCACTAATTGATTTTGAGATGGAATTTCACATTATCTAATATGATATCAAAACTCATTAAACTCAAACGACAATACAAATGAAATTGAGAATCTGATCCAAGATTGGTGAATCTAAAAGAGGCATCATCTTGAGGAAGTATGTCGAGGATTCCACATAAAAAATGTGAGGAGCCCTCCAAGCATTTATAAGATAGGTGGACTACTCCTCTCATTATCAATTTTATACTATCTAATAGTCTAAAAGAAAGGTATATGCTTTTCAAGTTTGGATATGATCATACCTGATATCCCATCTTCATAAATCATGTGTCTTCTTTTCCAGCGCTTGTAAAGAAGCAGTGCTATGAAGATCTTCGACGCCACAAACGCGATGCAACCGATCGTGATGTAGAGCGCTATAGCCTGACCTCTATCCATTTGATTCCACAGTTTACATGGAAGAAAGTCGCATGATCCAAGATCTCCGGCTACGCTTCGCTTTTCGCTAAAAGAAAATATGTATCTGTATGAATGTTTCTTGACAAAAAGAAGATTCAAGAATGGAGCTTAAGCCAAAGAAGCAAATTTCTTTGTCCAACTAGAGAAACCAATCAATAACTCAAGATTTATGTATAATCTGACCTGATCTTCTTTAGTTGAATGAAAACCAGAAGAAAAACAAGCAGTAGAGAAAGAGAGAATGCAAATTTGAAAGAAGATGGCAGCTTTTCTAAATGGGAAAGGAAGGTTTTCATATGATGATTGGCTTATTTGACAAAAGTGAAGGTTTTTATTATTTGCTCATGAGGGTTTGTGTTTGTCTGTACTTTTGTGATTGACATGCCTCCAATTTCAATGCAAAGTCTGGTATAAGAAAGGGACTCACCAACAATCACACTTAGACAGGTGTAGATAGATACTTCTTCTGTTTGGAACTTGTTTTAGGGTGGGTTATGTTGTAGCCAACCTGTGTTTGAATCACCGATAATAATAATCGATGGACGTCCATAATCTTTCATCCTAACTATAATAAATCTCTAACTATCTTATAATGTTACATGTTATAATACCTTCATTATAATAATCTCATAATATAATAATATGTACTTCAAATAGAGATTTGTATAACTTTTGTTATAATAAAATGTACCTTAAATGCAAAATAATATAATCTTCCTTAGGATATTTTACTGTTTATAATAACTCAATAATTGCCTCAAAGGCACTCAAGAGATAAGAATAATCTTCTTAAACTTGGACATTTCAATTTGGCAACCAATGTTCAAATCAAGTTGAAAGTTATTGTTTTGTTTTGATTTGCTAAGATTTTACCCTTAGATGTTGACAAAGAAGTAACAGTTAGCTTGTCAAATCATCATTTCATATTCTATTCATTATTTCAACTTTACGATAACATCCGTATACCCCTTAAAACGACTTAAAACTTATGAATTCAAATTTCTCACCTCTAATTATTAAAAAAAAAACACTTTTTTTTTAATTACAATTATTAACAATTGTCTTTACAAAATAAAATTTTATTTACAATTTTCCTTATTTATTTATATCTTTGTTTTGATTTTCTATTTATTTATTTATATCTTTGTTTTGTAAAAAAAACACATTCTTGGATCTTACTGTATTCACACAGCCTCCCATTTTGACAAAACTTTAGTGTTCCTTTACATCTTGATTTTGAACATTTTAAACAATTTTCCTTTTTAATATTCAAACTTATGACTTTGAACAATTATTGTTGTAGAAAAGTGGGAGCCCTAACTCACTCTTTGTCGGTAAAAAGAAAGCTAAAGCCATATTGATTCATCACCAACAAATCTCATCTTCGTCTCTAAACTTTCTAAGATTTTTCTAATTTGATCCTTACAACTTTTAATATATTCATTTCATTTTGTCCATGAAGCTTCTAAATACCTATTTAGTCACAAAAACAATTTTGGTTCTTATCTTTATTATAGGTTAGCTATAAGTTGGTAAGGTCAATATTAATTGAATAATAAGAGACAAGACAAAAATCATTGTTCTTTTTAGTTAATAGAGCTGAAATTGTTTTTTTTAATCCAACGACACGGGAAAGTTGAAGGATTTTAAACTAATGGCATCTTAGTCACTAACTCGTATTAATTGAACTATTGTTCATGTTAACTAAAATAATTGTTTTAAAAGACGAATAGACAATTTGGACATTCATGAACCCAAAAAAATACTTAAGACTTTAAAGAGTAGAGAGATCATTGAAATGAACAAATGAAAATGTATCCAAGAAAGTTGGAGAAAGCAACCATTGATGGGAGAAAAAGCAAGACCAAAAGATGAGGATAAAAAAGGAATTGGCAAAGCATTCATCATGTGAAAGGCTGTGCTGTCATCCATAGATTCTGTACCATCTGTCCTTTGGCTTTCCCTCAATAAGTTGGAAAACTCTCAAACCTAACATATTAAGAAGTAATACAGTTGAGCAAAGCCACTTTTTTTGTAACTCTACTTTAAGATTTAATTGCTTCACATGTTTTGGTTTTCTGTCACCTGAGATGGGTGGGTTAGAGTTAAGGGAATCTTAGGGTTCGTAATAGCGCGTTGTTAGCGAAATGGTTTTTCGTATTTCCCTCTCGAGCTAGTTTAACACCCTCTTCTAGGTAGGCAATGAGGGATCACCCTATCTCCTTCATGTTTCTTTTGTTTGTAGCACTGATGTCTTTTTCCAAGAGATCTCTTTCGTTAGCTTACAGGTTTCGTCGTGCATTGTTCGGCAGGGAGACTACTATATGATAGGATTGGTCCTTCGAGATATCAATGAATAGTAGAGAGGCATATGAGCAGTTGTTAGATAATTTGATTATAAATAAAAAGAAGTTAGAGGGAAAGATGGACATATTTTGAGCGACCTCATTAGAGCTCTAGAGAATCATGAGCTCAAGAGATGATTCTCTAGAGGGTAAAGGGATATTCCACGTCCACAAGTTTTTTTTTTTTTTTTTTCTTAATAGAAAATGAAAATTCCAAAGATGATTAAATTCTTCACCCGACAATAATCCAAGGAAGAACGAATATTCTTAATAGACATGCAACGAAAATACCTTCGTTAGTTGGTCCGTTCAGGCGGTAAAAAACATGGTCATTTGTAATGGAATTGTGACTTCGTGATTGGTTTTGAGATTTATATTTTTTGGACAGTTTGGTTATCAGTGTACCAGAAATCAGAGACAGAAAATGGTCGAAGAATTTCTCCTCTCATTCACATTTTCGTGTTTGAGGTGCAAGTTATTATAACTAATGTTTGGAGTGCATGTCATCATAAAAGAGACAAATGGTTAGTCTCAAACGGAGGCATGGATAATGTGAAATGATGGAGAAAGTTTGAGCCAATCTACTAATTATTATAACCAGTGGATCAATTATATATTGAGTTATAATAACTCAATCCCTCGTCCTTAAGGGATGGTGCAGTTGGTGTTGAAGACTTGTGCTATGAAGGTGTGGTCCCCTCAAGGTTGCAGGTTCGAAATTAACCTGTGACATTAATTTGTAGACACCTCCCGTGTCTTTATTCATTCGATGTCTTTCCATGCCTGGCCTAAGGACGGGCGTGGTACCCTTGTTTCAACAAAAAAAAAAAAAAAAAAAAAAAAAAAAAAAAAAAAAACCCCCCCTTTTCTAAACAACCCTCTCAAACACAACCTTTAGGTCATGTCTTATTTAAAAAACCCAAAAGGGAAGAAGAAAGATATTATACCGAAAAATTGGCAGATTATGAATCACTGTATGTAGAATCAATTAAACTTATAGAATAGGCTACTACTTTAAGATGAAAAGAACAAAAATCTCACAAGAACTGTCTGTTCATTCAAGGTTTTGTTAAATTACAACCAAAACTGTTGAGGGATGAGATATCTCCGAGTTTGTCTCATGTTAAGAGAGGAAGAGAATATAGGAAGGGTTTCACCTATTAAATCTTGGTTCTCGAATGGCGCCGAGTCTCCAATGTGCCTATAAATATTCGTTCCAAATCAACAACTCCTGTATTTGCAATGCCAATATGTACAACTTAACTAGGAGATATCTGTAACTGAAGCCATCTAAACAAACGGTTGGATGGAAACTCCCATTTTAAAACGATTCAGTGACTTCGAATTGTCCTATATGTTATAGATATATAAACATTAGCATAATACTCAGTCCCCGCAAGAACAGGAAGAAAAATGATGAAATGAGAGTTGAACGACAAGACGAAAAAACCGCGAAGGGTTTGGATTGTACCTTCCCAATCGAGAGAGCTCGGGTTCTGCTAGAAGCATGTCCTGAAGACTTCTCATATTCTTCTCTCCTTCAACAGAACTAAAAAAAAAAACATTTTTGGTTTAGGCATGAAGAAAGCCAATTTTGCTAAAGAATAGTCTATATACGTTTGAACAAGGTACTTTTCTATTTTAATTGATCATTACATTCATGTGATATATAATCTTCTATTGGTTTGTTTTTCATTAAGAAGCTCATTAATTAGTAATTTAGTACATAATAGAATGTCACTTAAAAACATTGCAGAAAAAGTGCAGGGAACTTTAGTATCCTTCTCTATTAGGTCATGGAACCAAATGCTTTGCCACAAAATATCCCACGTGTTTCCTCTTTCTCTTTCAATGTACATCATATCAGAGAACACCATTAGTTAATATGATATATTTGGTTCAATTGTCTCACTGTTTCCTCCACAGATATAGGAACATACCCGGACTGGAAGGCATCGAAGAAATAGAGACACAGAAGATGTCTACAAATTAATGTCACATGTGAGTTTCAAACATAGGATCTTGAGGGGAGCACACCCTCAAAATCCAAGCCTTCAACCACTATCCCACTTGTCACGGAACAACCACTTTACCACAACATTTGGTTGTTTGTAACTCAAAGAACATTTTTTGAAACTAGGTAACCACGCCCGTCCCTAGGACTGGTACCGGAGACATCGAAGGAGTAGTTTCACAAGTGAGTCTCGAACCTGAGACCTTGGGGGAAGCGTACCCTTAAAGCCCAAGTCTTCAACCATTGCGCCACCCCTTGGAGACGTAACTCAAAGAACATTATATCTCAGGTAATTGACCACTATGCCTTAACTCATTCCCTCGCAACCCTTTATGGCGTTATTATTTACAAGACCTTTTTTGACCAATGTCGTCTTTTGTTTTATAACCAGAGTTCGGTTATGCAACTCTTCATCACAAAATATTTTAATTATTAAGCTTTCAACTCAAAGACTCGAAGTTTAGCATCAGACTCCCCTCACGATTCTTCTAAGCTTAACTATAAATTTGGCCTATGAAAGAAAATTAAGGCAGGGTTATCCAGAAAAAAATGACATGATTTCAAGTTGCAATGGAATTCATAACAAGGATAGACAAAATGACCTTATTACCTGAGAATGTGATCAAGTGTAAGAAGTCTGTGATGAAGAGCGTAGTCATTGCCAACATAGGTAACTACCAAGCTACCGGCATCAGGATGAGGCCAGCTTCTTGAAGTGGGAAATCGAAGAATAAACGTCCCGGGGTCTTGAACACCTGTTGGACTTTGAAGTGATGATTCAGCTTCTTCCTTGGTAATGAATCCTTCAATCCACTTGGGTGATAAAGAACTCCACATTGCCTTTATCCACTGTTTGGATAAAGTAAAAGCTACAGGATATAACCAACACCACATTCTCTCAAAGTTCTCTTGGGCTAGAATATCTTGACAACCAGAAATTCTCCTCAGCAACTCAAAGTCCTGAGGTGAGAGTGCAGAGACAAACTTCATCATTTAAAAAAGAAACCCTCTTCAATTCATATGTTGAAAGTTGATTCAAAGCCTAAGAATTAAGCGCAAAGACGAAGTCTCTTTTTTTTTTTCTTATGAGAAACTCAGAAAAAAAATCATTTTGAATTTGAAATAATCACAGAGGGTAATTCTTTCAAGATAAGAGGGGAATACCTGCTGAGTGAGAGATCTAGAGCTGCAGCCAGAAATTCTCATGAATTGTTCTTCAATCTCAAAAGCAACACTCTCCCATTGCACATGATGCTTGTTTTGAGAGATTGAATTCCAAACTTGTGTTCCCTCTACTATTAATTTTCTTGACATTAGTATTTGATGCCTGGAGGAAAAAGAATGTAAAATATTTCCTCAGTAGAAGAGAATTAGAATTGCAGATAAGGCAACAAACACAAAGTTTAATCAGTAAAGGTACAAGCGGGATACTATACTATAACATTATATGAAACAAAAATGAACTGGTGCGACACATAAAATTTCGAGCATAGGGAAACATATAATTCTTTCACATTAATTTTTTTTTTTTTTTTTTTTTGATAAGCCTTGCAGATATAAGTTGCAGGAATCCCAAGGAAAGTAAAATTACCAGGCTTCAATGATTGAAGATTACCTGTGGTGTAAACATCCAGAATATAGGGAAACATGGTCGGCAAATTCTGAAACTTCTTCCTGTGACACAGAAGTTGCAATATCCTTGAGCAGAAGTGACTTCTCAGATAAACCTGCGAGGCAATATTTGAAAATGTTCACATCCGATATCGGATTTCCACTGGTTGTAGTTCTATTTGGAGCTAAATGTCTAGCTTCAGTGCTTGCGGAGTCCGATGGGGAGGTTCTTGTGGATCCCTTATTTTTGGGTCTTTCTGTTAAATTTGTGCCATACCCATTTTCAGCCTAGAGCAACAACACTTGTTAACAATGTGACTAACACAAGTAAATAGACTATCAAAAGCATAAAAGTTTTTTTTTTCTTTAATGATATCAAAATCATAAAGTTTCATTCACAATGCAATCTAACCATTCTTGTGTTTACAAAGTCTGCTTTAATGAGCAATCATCCATTATTGGAGTGCAAGTTAGTTTAGTTCAAACTTCAAAGTGAAGAAGTAAATGGAAAATACCTCATTAGCAGTAAAAGAATGAGAATTACACTCCTCATCTGGTTGCCCTAATGCACGATCATCATTGGAGGTTGGTAAAGCCATATCTTGGCCCAATTTAATCCTCTTCAATAGTTGACTTGGTTTTTCTTCATCAACTGAAACATGCTCATGTTCTGAGGTTCCGTTGTCCAAACCAGATGACCGAGATCCATCAAGTGCATGGACGGCAGATCTTTTCCATGTTAAAGTTGACATGCGCGTAGTTCGACTCCTTGAGATGCAGCGAATTGGAGAAGAGAGAGCCTCGAAGAAAGGATAGCCCTCAACTTCAGGTATACAAAATTTAATGCGGAAGAGCTTGTTATCACATTTAGAAGATAGCTGAAATTGTAAAAGAGAACGTCATGGAACAGCTATAAAAGAAGCTGAAAAGAACAATGTAGAGGAAATCTAGTTTAGATATAAGGAAGAATTTTATATAACATTAATTTATTTTCAAAAAAGTGATTGCTCGTGGCTAGAGAAAGTGTTATAAATTAATTAAATAATAATAATAAGTGCATTGCTCATAGGGGTAATGGGGTATAGGGTTCCCAGTCAAGGAAATTCCAGATATGCGTACACGATCCCTAATAAGCAAGAGTTTCAAACATTTTAAAGACAAATGATAGAATGACCGTGTTCTGGGAACCGTTATCTTCATGTTCTACTGAAGAACTGAATAGAAAATCTCATAGTTACTAATAATTTTGCTGTGAAAATTAGTTGTTCAAATTTTTTGAAATTCTACATACAACTATCTGCAAATTTATCCTGCTTTTTATCTACCTGAGATATTTTTAGCTTAAAGGAGGCACGCCCATGCAACAGTTTACTCGGCCTTTCACTGGAAGCAAATTCGACACCATCATAGCTTGCCAAAAGGGGAGCTTCTTCATCACCTGACTTCTCCACAGCATCCCGACTATCAGCATAGACGAGGGACGCAACAACCTGTCAAATAATGATTAATGGCTTTCAAGACGTTCACCAAACATTATTGACCACTAGATAGATCATAGATCATTCTACAATGAAAATAGTTGGCACAAACCTCGAGTTCCTTCAGTACAGGCTGGCCAGAGGAATCTAACAACATAACATCCAATGAAAAATTTCTACGGCAAGATGGCTGCATTTTTGTAAGGAAGAACAAACAATGCTCATCAAAAGAGATCCAAAAAATGTCAATATAGCGACCAGAAGCAGGGTAACAAAAAGCTCCCTAACCTTGCCGCCAACAATATTCCAGATGCCATCACTGCCCTCTTCAATCTCCGTGGTGGAAGAGTTGTCAATAAATAATTTAACAGGTAGGTCCTGGCATAATAGCAGCATAAATAATTAAGGAAAATAAATTTCTTGGTTTTGCCAAGAAAATCAGTTGGTTCATTTTAAATTCTACATCAGGGAAGACAGTCCCACTGCACCTCAGCATAGTGATCCTTGATCAATGAAACCGAAGGCAGAACTTTTGCGTTATGAACATAGCCCTGCATGCTGTCATGTTCACCATTGTTGCCTAAAACAATCTTGCCAGAACCCTTTGGAATGGCATCTTCACTGAGTGAAGATGACATAGGCTTTTCTCCAACCAAATTCCCATCAATATACAGCCTGATAAAATTGGTGGAGACCTGAAAATGAAAACTCAGAAAATAAGCACCCCTAATATATAATAGAAAAAAAGGCAACCAACCATAACCATGAGCAGGATAGTTAAGTACGTTAATGAAGCTTCAATTTCCATATGGATCCTCATAGCTTAAATCAAATTAATACCAAACCACAAGTTCCACACTTTTATCTCCCTATGTAAAAGACAGGTTGATCTAACTTCGAGAATCCTTCTCACGAGATAATACCATCCTATTGATAAAATAAAACTATTATGTGAAAAACTATCTTCATATAGTTCTTCCCTTATCAACGCAACTACATATAAACAGATAAGAAATTCATAAATAGTTCAGAGTGTCTGATTCTTGTTCTCTCTCTTTACCACTTCCACCATCACAGAAAGGAGCACATTTGATTACATGTATCAGTTCAGCATTCCATCACTTATCTTTTCCTATCTTTAATTGGATATTCAGATAAATGTCTTATATATATTTCGTAATCATATTCTTTGTTAAGTTTCAAGTTTCTGATTCCTTAATGTTCACCGAGTTCCAATTCTACATTTCCTAGATAATGACACAACATTTTTTGGAACTCTCGTCCTACACTTTAGCTTTAAAATATCCATAGCAATTGGTTCATCAACCTGCAATTTAATTAACCACAAAATCTGTATAATATATTGCTTTGCCCAAAACAATTGTAACATATTTCTAACTGGAAATATGAGAATAAAGTAAGAGTAAGGATCAATTTAATAAAGAAAAAACACAGTTCAAAAGGAAGCATTAAGCTGCAAAAGACATGTCAAGTCGTTGAGCCGATAATAATGCAATCTACCTCACATCCAATATGAACCCATTTCTCCATAGCAAAATCAATGTCTAGATATTCATGAGGAACTTCATTCCTGGAAGATGAACTGCCAGGGCTGGAACCTTCATCAGCTTTGTGCAAGGCAATCAGAGGCATAATCTCCATTTTATTCCTCTCACTTAGAATGAGAAAAGGAGTCATGCCAGATGAATCTATCTGTACCTGAAGCAACTCAACCAAAACAAAGTAGGAAAGGTAAAATGGTATTCAACAGGCTAGAAATTCAAACTACTGACATGTGGAAAACAAGAAATAAGATTTTCATGAAATATGCTCAATGAAATTCATCATTCATTGGAAACATCGATGCACATACTAAAAGAATTCTAATTTTAGAGCAAGATAATCAGATTTGCTAGACAATAGCGACCACTGCATTTGAATCAAGAAAAGAGTACAATATCCATACAGATTCCCTTTTAATGACATTTCTAACTCCCAAACTAGAACACCCGGATTACCAAGGTAGTAACCTTGAAGAATAAACTAAATTGTTGTCCAAGACTCCAAAGTAAAGGAAATAACCTACTTAAATTTAGAAATGTTTTCCATGTTCGAATAACAGTCTTAAAAAAGGACTTGATAGTTAATAGCATTAGCAACAAAGTCCAGTTTCCTAAGTAGAATTTTGTTTTTATATACGTGAGTGTCTCTGTGCCAACCTTGATTACTGTCACGGACATACCGCCTAACCCTACAACATTTGAATGTCAAGAAACTCGCAGAATTTCAAGGTCGGTGACCACCCCGGATTGAGCTCACAACTTTTTAGTTTTTTAATATCCTTTTTTACCACTAGGCTAACTCATGGTGGTTCATTAGTAGTATTACCTGAGCAGAGAAAGGAACTAATGGGCTAGTTTCAAAAGATACCAAAAATTCAAAAAAACACTTGGGGAAAAACTCAGAATACATTAAAAAGATGTCTGAGAAATACAACCACGCCCGTCCCTAGGTCAGGCACCCGGAGATATCGAAGGAATGGAGACACCGGAGGTGTCTACAAATTACCTTGAGGGGAGCATACTTTCAAAGTTTAAATCTTCAACAAACTGCGCCACTACTTGGGGACCAAAAATTCGATCAATTGTATTACAAGCACAGAGCAGCTAATCAACCAACAAGGGGTACTCCAAAAACACCCACAAAATCCCAAGACAAACAAAACAGATTCTAATGGATGCAAGATCAAGGTACAAAAAACACAAGTAGAAAAAATAGGCGAAGTTAAACCTGGTGAAGGATTGTAAGAGGAAATGCGGTAGAATTCATGACATAAACCCAAAAGCAGAGAGAAAAACAGCCATCATCGGCGTCAATTTCCAGGCTCAGATTCTTGAGCAGCGAATATTTCTCGCTTTTTTCTTCGCTCACTTCGCAACCCATGATGATTCTCACACACCCTTTTAAGTTTAAACCCAGAAGCTCAAAAGGGTTCCTTTGTTTCACCAAAAACAGCCCATCAAGGCCGAAACTCCATTGCCGTTCACCGACCCTTTTTCTGTTCTTCCCTGGAACGAACGAACGAATGATCTCTGGGTTCGAAAAAGGGAACCGCAGCTTCTTCTTCCTTCTGACGGCTGTTAACGGTTGGTGCAGTGAACCGATGGCGCTACAAATTTGGGTTTCGATCGCGTGGTTTCGTCTCTACGGTGTGCTGCGCCAATCGACCGGCTGTGATTTCAAGTTTGTGTTTTGATCTTGTGGCGTAGAGGATGATGATTGGAAGAACAAATTGTGAGGGGTTTGTATCTGTGTAATGGCACTGTTTGTAATTTCGACACACTTTCCCCCCTCTTTTTTTTTTTTTTTTTTTTCTTTTTTAAGAACAATAACAATCTTTGAATTTTGAGTATATCAGATCATTGTCGTTTTGCTAGATTTGTTCTTTTTTATCATTTTTAAATGTTAATTCTAATTTCATATTTTTTATTAAAAAAAAAAAAGCTAAAATTTTATTTTGTAAGAGTTTTTTTAATTAAGATTCATTTCAAATTTGGGATTTTTTTTATAGGAATAATATAAATTATATACATGTCAACCTTTTTTTATAAAAAAATAAATAAAACAAAAATTGAAAACTTACAAACCAATGATTTTAATCAAATGAATTGATAACTTCAATAAATAAAATTTATTAAAAATAATAAATAAAATTGATTGAAGTCAAATAGTTAAACAAGACAATAAAAGTTAATTTTTTTTACTGTACATTAGATATTTTTAAGAAGTTGCAAAATAAATTTAGAATCTTGAATTACCCATCCAAAAAATATGCCCAATTTTGGATTTGAGGATTCAATTAGTTTGAATTGAAATTACATCAACATTTTTGCTTGAACATACTTGTTTTTTTTTTTTTTTTTTTAAATGTGTGCTAGACACACCTTAACTAACTTGGGCCTACAATATTTGGATGTCAAAAAGATTAGTTAAAATTTTATTCTTTAAATAAGTGGTCATTGTGGATGTGAAAAATTTATTCTTAAGTAGGTAGTCGTATGGATTGAATTCATCACTTTATGCATCTCAAAGTCATCTTGACTATTAAATCATTTCATGATAGTTAGCATGCTTGAGATTTCAAATTTAAACCCAAACATAAGGCAAAGTGAAGCCCAACATGAGTTCAAGGTGGGCTTAAAACAAACCCTACAAAGTCTCGGAGGAGCTCGAGACGGTCCAAGACATGCTTGAAAAGGGCTAGAAACATAAGCAGGGGGGCAGACAAATGTCGTGTCCGACCCGTACGTGCACGTGTCTGGGTTGGACCATATGTCCGACCCGTGAAGGTGCACGTGTGCGTCATGATACGGACACGATAACTGAGCATCCACCCCACGATCGCCTGCACGTGGAGAAGAGATCGGGTAGAACTATTACATTGGCTCTTACAAAAGGCCCTATAAACAATGCCAAAGATGAGTGAATTCTAGGGGTGAACATGGGTTGGGTGTTGGTGATTTTTCCAACCCAATTTAAGTTTCAACCCAACCCTATATTTTCGAGTTGGGTTGGGTTGGGTCATCGGGTTCATTGATCAATACATTGCAAATATATATAATCAAATTAGTCATATTTGATACATAAACAAAACAAAACACAATCTTTAATCATTATCATATCAAGTTAATGAAATGATATAAATATTCAATGTGCAAAACATTTGATCAAAAGTCACTCATTAGTTTTATTATCATCGTTCATATATAAAATCTCAATTATATAACATAAAACAAAAAGATAATTAAAACAATACAAATAGATGACATAATTCGACTTTCTTAAAATAAATAAATAATTAGAACCAACAAAAATAGATTATATAATTTAGTATATATTTTGATCGTGATCATTCTAAAGGCTTCAAAAAAATCATATTGAAAAATAAAAATCTAAAAGTAAAAATTAAATAAATATACATATACATGTAATCTAAATAATTAAATAACATGATAATTGTATTATATGTATAAAAAAATTATTTTTTAATTAAATAATAAATTTTCGAGTTGATCGGATTGGGTTGGGTTAATTTTAGGTCAGCCCTTAACCCAACTCATAAAAATTACATGACTTTAAACCCGACCCAACCAGTCAAATTGAGTTGAGTTGGTTCGGGTTGCTCGAGATGTCGGCTTTTTGAACACCCCTAGTAGATTCTACTCCCTAAAATTACTTACCCTCTCAAATTCATGATTAATTACAGAGGACCAATTTCCGGCATCAACAGAATTATGGAGCAAAAACTTGTTTTTTTAAAGTAAAATTGATTTTATCTTCAATTTTGATGATTTGAGTAGTCATGTCATGCTCATATTTGTGGAGATAGACCAATATATGGTCCTATTATTAATCACTCACAATGTTATATATGTGTGTGTAATGGCGCCAAAAACCAGAAAGAAGAAACCAGATTTCAGGCAGACCCGTTAGCTTAGTTTGGATCTTCAATGGCTCTGTGCCTCTCCGTTCTATTCTCCATTGATGAACAATAAATCAAAACCAACAGCATCCAAATGCAGACCCATAAACCAATTTCCCCATTTCGCCTGTCTTCACTTCTTCGTCTCCAAAAGGACCCAAAACTCGCATTTCAACTCTTCCATAACCCTAACCCTAACCCTAACCCCAACCCCAACCCCATATCTTCAAAACCCCCCAAACCCTTCCGCTACTCTCTACTCTCCTACGATCTCATCATCACCAAGCTCGGCCGTGCCAAAATGTTCGATGAAATGGAACAGATCCTCCGCCAGCTCAACCAAGAGACTCGTTTTTCCCATCACGAGATTATTTTCTGTAATGTCATTTCGTTCTATGCCCGAGCCCGCCTCCCCGACCGTGCCCGCCAGGTGTTCAACCGAATTCCGTCTTTCGGCTGCAAGCGGACGGTGAAATCTGCGAATTCGTTGTTGGATGCGTTGTTGAAGTGCAGGGAATATGATAAAATGGTGGAAGTTTTTGTGGGCATTGGTGAGTATGCCTCCCCTGATGCTTGTACTTTTAATATTTTGATTCATGCTGCTTGTGTGCGTGGGAATTTGGATGCTGCATGGGATGTGTTCGATGAAATGCCGAAGAGAGGTGTGAACCCGAATGTGGTTACTTTTGGAACTTTGATTTATGGGCTTTGTTTGAATTCTATGTTGAAAGAAGCATTGAAGTTGAAAGAGGATATGGTGAGAGGATATAGGATTCTGCCTAATGCGTCAATATATGCAAGTTTGATCAAAGGGTTTTGTGGGATTGGAGAATTGAATTTGGCTTTCAAGCTGAAGAAGGAAATGGTGACTAACAATGTAAAATTGGACTCGGCAATCTATTCTACTTTAATCAGTGCACTCTTCAAGTATGGTAGAAAAGGAGAAGTCTCTGACATTTTAGTAGAAATGGGAGATAAGGGGTGCAAACCTGACACGGTCACCTACAATGCCATGATCAATGGCCATTGTAAAGAAAATGATCTCGAATCTGCGTATAGAGTTTTGGATGAGATGGTGGAGAAAGGGTGTAAACCAGATGTGATCAGTTTCAATACAATCATTGGAAGGTTGTGCAAGGAGGGGAAATGGGACAAGGCTATGGAGTTGCTTGAAGATATGCCAAGACGAGGTTGTTTTCCTGATGTGGTATCCTACAGGACACTTTTTGATGGGCTGTGTGAAATGATGCAGTTACAGGAAGCAGCTTCCATACTGGACGAGATGATCTTCAAGGGTTATGCGCCTCGACCAGAAAGCATAAACAAACTTGTCGACGGGTTGTGCCTGGAATGCAATATGGAGCAGTTGTGGATGGTTTTAAACAGTCTAGGAAGAGGAAATGTTATGAATGTTGATACATGGGCTAGAGTTGTTGCTTTTGTTTGCAAGGAGAAGCCATCAGAAGCCTCCAAAGTTAATTCATTCATTGATTGGTTAACGATTTCACACATCAGGGGGACGATTTGATGATATCCATGTTTAAAATAGTCCAAAGTTCCGCTCGACTTTCGTCTCCCTAATCTCAACATTTTAAGGACTCAGATGGTCTCGATTTACAACACACTCATGAAGTTGGTTTCGAAGGATCCTAGTTCTCTCTCCATGTTATATTTTACCGACTATAGCTCTCAATACTCCAGTCAGATCTTCCTATCTGGTAAATGAGAGAGGGCTTGATCCCTAAAAAGACATCTGTTTAGTTCAGGATCTCTTCAATGGAATTGACAATAGTCAAATGAGACTCTTTGCAATGACTCCTATTTCTTAAGGATAAATTAAGGGAAGAAGTTATGAAGAAGAGTCCTATTCTATCAAGCTCAAGCCAACTTTTTCAGATATTTGCTTCAGCTTGTATCCTACCTAGTTGCAGTATATATCGACAACAATTGCTCAAGTAGGGGTCTAGCATGTCGTACAAAGACACGAGAGGTACAATTATTTCCATTCAACACAATAAACTCATACATCTCGCAAGAATACTCAGTTTATACGTACAATCACAAATATGTTGAGTATGGGTAACATAATTGTTGGTTATTTTCCATATTAGACTCCTAGATTATTACCTTGTATTTGATATATTATTGAGAAAGGATATTATC
>JBBMEF010000023.1:2926586-2937912 GCA_037832685.1 Sicyos baderoa
AGTGGGGTTTCTCTATTTAAGAAACCCTCCTCTAAATGAATAATACACAGAAATTATTCCTCTTAATTATTTTCACAATAATTTGCATGCAGGCTGGCATGATAATATCTTCACCATCGCTTACTTCGGCTTCAATTTCAGTGCAACACTGCAAAGAGTTACATACACAACTCAGTTCTGAAAATCAGTAGAAGACATACGCAGAATGAGCCAGCAACATCAACTTACCTATTGATGCAGTAACGTTTCCCGGTTGGTGGCGGTCCATCATCAAATACATGGCCCAGATGAGCATCACAAACAGAACAAAGAACTTCCTCTCGAGGCATGAAAAAAATGGACAGGTCTAGCTTGTTTTTGACATTGTCACCAACAGGCTGGTAATATGATGGCCAACCAGTTCCACTGTCAAATTTAGTAGATGATCTGAAGAGAGAATGTTACATGTTATCTAAAGTTCTATGACAAATCAGTTGCAGAGAGAAGTTACTAAAGGAACCAAAATATTTACTCAAACAGAGGCGTGTCACAACATATACAGTGGTATATCCCTGCTGTTTTGGTGTTCCAATAATCACTGAAATTGAGGGGAGAAGTTTAGCATAGGATCATAATTTTGATAAAGTAGATCATAATGTTTCTCGGGCGTTTTGAGTTGAAAATATTTATTGGTATACCCGGTAAAAGCTCTCTCAGTTCCTTTCTGACGGGTAACATAAAACTGCTCGCCATTGAGCCGCTTCTTCCATTCATCCTCGCTGAGAGATTTGTAATCCACGGCGCCAGCCTCTGCACCAACAGGCAACTGAGCTTCTTCAATGTTCAATTTCAGAGGCATATTCACAGCATCAAATGGGTAAGAAAAATTCTCTCCAATTTTAAAATATGTACTCTTGAATTTGTCAACTGTTTCAAGAATAACCTTTTTTCTCTTCAAAAGTTGCATTGCAATAATACTAGTGACCTTTTCTAAGTGTTTCAAACCTACCTCTGGATTAAAAAAAACTTTCAGATGTGAAGTTGAAGGAACCCTAGAGTGACCAAGTAGTTAAGAGGGCTTGAGAAACTAAGAAGTTATGGGTTCCATTCATACTGGCCACCTATCTAAAAATTAATTTCATGCGGTTTACTTGACAATAGTCAAGTTGCAAGCAAGCTGTTCAACAGTCATGGTTATAAAAAATAATAATATAAAGTTGGAAGAAATATTGACTAGCCTGAATGTTGTTACTTCAAGCTTAATGTAAGTAGTAAGCAATCGAGTCACCATCATGTTGTTCAATGTCACCGTTACTTGATTTCATCCTAACAACATTCTCAAGGATTGTTACTCGAGTGTTTTTTTTTTTCTAAAAAATGTGGATACACATTTAAGAATTTGGTGTCAAACTAGTTAGGTGGTCACCATAGATTTCACCGCCTCTCAAATCCTCAAATCCTCATTGCCTTCTTTAACCACTGACTGCTCTGACTGTAGCTTTGAAAAGTCATGAAAATTCTAGGGCAATATTGCAACTGTTAGGAGTAAAGGGACAGAGTTCAAGGGTACTTTCTTATATATTCTAGTGAAGTAAATGCAATCGTATCATTGATAACTACTACTGAGAATATGAATTCTGATAAATCTTATCGTGCAGACTTGGAGTTGATTCGAACTCGAAACCATGAAGTATCAGAACGCAAGTTCTTAAGAATCTCAACCCTGATATAGATTAGCCTAAAACAAGATTGGACAATGAAAAGAATCATAAGCAGAAAGGGAAAGGGAAAACCTTTGATGCCATCTGGTCGCTGAGAAGAAGAGGAGGAGGAGGAGGAGCCCATTGCAGAAACAGAAGAAGATGAAAGCTTTTTGGGGGCTCTGAAACTTGGAGGAGAAGATAAAGAAACAAACCTGAAACTTTGTTGGGTTTTGGAAGAATTGAGAAACCCAGTTGGAATGGACAAGTTTAAACTTCTGGCAGCCATTGTTGACATTAAAATGAACTTGGGGTTTCACTTTTCATTCAAGTACATAAGCCTGTAGGGGGAGGGGAAAGCTAGTGTACTGAGCATGACAGATTAAGAAATGGAGATTCTGCAATCTCAGCCGTAGGATGGAGTGTCAAAGCTGATCGATGGAATCTGGATGGTTGGATTGGGAAGGTGTAATAGAGTGTTGTGAGCTGTGGAGCAGCTGAGTGGTTGGATGAGAATTTTCCTTGTCTTAGCTGAAGTGGTTGTGTGTTGGCCACGTTAATTTACTTGAAATTTTGCATGACTATGATTTAATAATTAATATGATTGCTCCATATTGAATTCACTTTGTTTGTTGCTCATTTTTATGTCTTGGGTAATTTTATGGTTAATAAATTTATGACAAATAACTTCATGAAATTTGAGAGAACAATATATTCACATTTTTATAACTTTTATAATCATTTTCTTATTGTTATGTCTAAGTTATATAAATATAGTTACCATGATGATTAAATTTAAGAGTTTTTTATATTACAATAATTTGTGAAAAGACAAGAACTAAAACAGATTAAAGGTTGCAACAAAGGGAACTAATTCAAGTACAAGTGTATCTGTAATTAGAAGATAATAGATTTAAATCTTACCCTTTCAGTTATTGTTGATATAATAATGATTTTGTATTGGTTTTGTCTTAAACTTTACAAATCTTAAATTTATTCTTTTTAAGTTTTCGAATATTTTCAAAATCCATAGATATAGTTGATAAAATGATTTAAGGGTTTAGATTTCACTAAATTGAAGTTTTTATATTTTTTTAAGTTTGGATTTTATTATTATTTTGGTTGAGAGGAATGTTGGAGATTTGAATATTAAACTAATTCTTCATCAATAATACCATGTCAATCATCATTGGGTTTACCTATTTAACTAAAGTTTAGAGATTAAATATATATGTAATAATAAAATAAAAAAAATAATAAAATTAAATAGATATAAATAATAAACAAAATTTTATTTTAACCTTCAGCCATTTTTTTACTTTTGTATCATGGACACAAATGTAAGATAAAGTAGCCAAATAAGTGTAGTTGCACGGCGATATAAGTGTACATCCTATCACCAGAGGTCTTGATTTCGAAATTCTATCTCGATTATTGTAATCTTAAAAAATAAAAACATATAGTATATGTTCGAAGTAATTTTGAAATGGTTGGAAATACTTTTATTGTATTCAAAATAACTCTAAGCATGTTCAAAGTTATTCCAAAATCAATTTCGATGATACAAAAATCACATTTAAAAGTGTAAAATCAAATATCGACTTAGATTTTGAATAATTAAAAACATGTTTGGAAGTGTTTAATTGTTTAAAAAAAATCTCAGGATTTTTGCAGGAATAGACTAAATTGATAGAGTATTTACTACACTAAGCAAATTTGAAAAAGTTTAACAACCATAGTCAAATATACCGTATAAGTAATATTTTATATACGGAATAATTAATACATAAATACAGTATGATGAGTATTATTTATATTATATATTTGACTATGGATGCTAAATATTTTCAAATTTGCCTAGATCTATACTTATTTTGTAAAATTGGATTATTCAATACAATTTCCCTTTTTGTATAATATGAGATTTAAGTATCTAATACTCACGTCACAAAAAAAAAAAGAAAAAAAAAAGAGTATTTAATACTCACATAAACAACAAATAAGTAAACAACAAATTGACTTTGATTGATGGAGAGAGAAATGAAAAGGTAAAAATGTGTGGTTGTAAGGGTGGGTAAGTATTTTCAAAATACTTACCCACCCTTACCTAGGTATTACTCTTGCAACATTGCACCCTACATTATTACCATTCAACTGAAACTTTAGGAACTTCAGAGTCTAAACACTAAAAAACATGGTAATATTTTTAAACTTCTTTGCATTTCATTTATACTTTAAAGAACTTTAACATTGAAAGATACACGAACATCTTGTGTTAGAATAGCCGAATTAGGTAGGATGGTGAATTCGCATAGCATCGAGGTAAGATTTTCCGTCGAGCTCTCGAGCGAAGAGGCCTCTCGCATAGTCTTGGTATGTCAAAGTTTTAAACAAAGGAGGGGAATGTTGTGTGATGAGGGATGATGGAGACTTTATTTCTTTCTCAAGTCTTGGATTGTTGAAGGTTGCTATGGACAATCTTTCACTCTTTGAGTTCACTGTTGCACAATGCTCTATGCTTTTGTATTTTCCATTTGTTATCATCTGCCACACTTGCAAATATATGAATCAAACAAAACCAACTACTTACACAATTTTCTATTTTCATGGTTATGAAGTTTTTATGTTAAAACATTAATTGAGTGGATATGTATAATGCACCTTTTTTTAAAGTAAAACTTACCAAATGGTAAATAAAGTATCTTGTCCATACTTTTTAAATAAATATATTAATATATATAAATATAAATGTTGATTGGACTAATACCACATGATTTATATAGCTAATTATTATCCCCCCATTATATTGATAAGTATGAATAAAATACTTATTAGGAGGTCGATTATATTAGTGAGTGTCTATGCCAATTTTTATATACCTAGATTAGTCTTATAGATAAATTATCCGATCTTACACGTTACAATAATTTACGGTCAAAAATAATAATATAAAATTAATTTTTAATTAGATAATTATGCCTTTTGAATTTTATAATAATCTTGATCACTAGCTGAGGTGGATATTGGGGCAAAACTTTTCTAAGGGCCACACCACAATTAATAGATATTACAAAAAATGGGGAGACAAACCATTAATGATTAAGATCATAAAGGTAGAGAATCAAAGTTGATTTCACGATAAATCACAAAAGAAGTGGTCAATTCATAATGATTAAAATTAAAACTGATAGAGGTATTTGTCCCCCGGTTTATCCTAAAAAAAAATAAAAAAGATAATTAAAGATAGAGGTATGTATCTTGTCTATTTTATTATGGTAAAATATAAGTTTAGTCATGGTTTGAAAAAAAAGGGTTAAAGTTTAATCTTTATGGTTTCAAAAAATTAGAACTTGATTTTTATGGTTTGAAGAAAATTAAAATTTAGTCATAATGATTTTAAAAATTAGAATTTAGTTGATATGATTTTATCAAACATAAAATATAATCTTTATCGTATGTAATTATCAACGTATTAAATACATGAAAGCTTATTATTTTGTTATATCAGTCACTTAAGTAACTGATAATTTCATAATTGATGCATGAATAACTAATTTTCAAATACTTAATTTGCTAACGATGTAAAAATGACAAGAACTATTTTTTAGATTTTATCAAATTATATAGATTAAATTATAATTTTTAAAATCATAAAACTAAATTTTATATTTTTTTCAAAACATAGAGATTACACTCTAACTTTTTAAATCGTAAAAATTAAACTTTAATTATTTTTTAAATTATAGAGACTACACTCATATTTTACCCACTTCATTAAATATAAATAGTGATTTTGGTGTAGATCAGAAAATCCATAAAATATCATTAAATAACAATTAATTTTTAGTTGACAGAGTGAATAATTTAATCGGTTCTTTGATGTAAAAAGTACAAAACTGAAAAAATAAAAAATAAAACTTAAAATGAACCTAAATCTGTAATAAATGCAATGTCCAAAATTTATTCTTGGGGTAAATTCCCATAAAATTAAGGCTAAATATTTGATTAAAAAATCAAAACAATAATAAACTTAAAAAATGAAATGAAATTTATAAGTGGTACAATTAGATTTTTCATTGTTTAGTTGTAAATCACTCGAGCAACTAACGTTACGTTGCTCGTTAGATATTTGTCCCCTTTTCCGGCATGACTAAAAAAAATGAAATTTAAACTCCCAAACGTAAGATAAACAAAAAATGGTAAAAATAATTACCTCCATGATGTCGCCAATGTTGAGGATGAATGCATTCGGGAGCGGCGTAACGGCAACCCAATTCCCGTCCTTCTTAACCTTCAAACCTTCCACTTGGTTTATTTGTAGCAAAATTGTGAAGCCGACGGCGTCAGAATGCGGCGTCAGTCCGATCACCTTGTCCGAGTCCGGGCAGGGCGGGTAGTAGTTCATTCTCATCGTCTGGTTACCGTCCGTGAACATCTCCGTCAACTCCCCCTCCGTTATCTTCAACGCTCTCTCAAATTGCCTCAAAATCGCCGCCCCCAAACCCTTCACCTCCGCCGAGTACTCCTCCACTGCATTTCTGCGCATTCCAATTAATTCCAATGTGGTTGAGTCACAAATTATTTTTCTTTTCTTTTTTTTCTTTTTTTATTTTTTAAGTTTAAAGTAAAGTAATGTATAATTTATATTCATGAGTATTATTATTTAGGTCATGTATGAACATGACCTAAATATTTCTCAATTCTAAACTCAAACTATACAAATAATATAGGAGATTATTTTGCATGTATAGCAAAAAAAAAAAAAGGTAAAATATTTACATGTATAGCACAAAATAAAAAACAATTCATTTATAGCAAAAAATTTAAATTGAGTTTTATCACACGTTTTTTGAGTTTTACTAATGATAAAATTTAATCAATGATAGACTCGTTCTATCACTGCTTTAATTTTTTATTAATGATAGAAATTAATCTACTATAAATGAATTATTTTAGAATTTGTGTTATAAATATAATACAGTTGTATAATATGTTGATAATGGGAAATTCTCAACAATATTCAAAAATAATTTTTAATAACTATTATTTTATTTTTTTGAAGAAATAATAACTATTTTTTCTTAAATCAATGTAGTTAACTCGTAAAACTCAATAAATTGAAATTTTAATAATGTTTACTTCTCGTTACTCAAATATTAAAATCATTTATTAATTCATTTTAAAATCTAAGAGCGTTCAAATCTAAATTTAAAGATTAAATTAAAACTATAAATAAAATTTAATGACTAAAAATATAATTTTAACTAAATAGATATATAATGCTATTGATTATCTTAATTCATGTATCCTGTAGGTAAGTTTGTTGATCCACTCCTCCATGTATGTACTAAAAAAAGTAATTTTAAAATAATTTTATCATTTGTAAGAGATTTTAAAATTCACGAATTGTCATAATTAATTTTCGAGGTCTCCAAATTGTGGGTGTCATTATTACATGTAATAAACTGAATTAAGTCAAGAATTGTCATAATTGGAATCAATTTCTCAATTATAAAAAAGGGGAAAAATATAGTTCTTACATTTAGAATCTAATTTTAATTTCATCTGTATTTTCTAAAATTAAATATTTTTATTTTTAATATTTTAATAATACTCTCTTTTGATTTTGAGATAACAAAATGGTTAGTTAGGTAAGTAATGTTGACTAAAATAATAAGTAGGTTAATTTTAAATTTTAATATATGGATGAAGTGATTATTTTAGTTTGAAAATTTGTCATCAACACATTCTATCTCTTGTATTATATTTGCGATATAATTTCTAAAATAATTTATTTTATAATACATTAATTTCTATCACTAACTAGTGATAGAACTTTAAATTCGAAAGTCTATTTCACCAATAGAAAATTCAAGCCGTTAAAGTTCTTATAGAATGAGTATTATTGTTTGAATTCTAACACTAATAAAACTCAACTAGCTATAGAACATAATTATTTAAATTTTCTGCTACAAATGAACATAATTTAGATGAAAATATATATATATATATATATATATATATATTTTTTTTTTTTTTGTTATACATGCAAAATCCTTTTTTAATTTTCAGTCAATTTAATTTTTTATATTAAAAAATAAATAAATAAAAGTAGAGGCAATTTTTTTTTAAAAAGTTGGAGAGGGAGAAAACAAGAACCGGAAAGAGCGAGGGAGGTTTTGAAACAAGCGGGGTTTCCTGAGATGCTCCGGCGCGGTGGCGATGAAGAACATGTCCGACCAATCCAACTTCTGCTCTTCCGACACCACAAACGCCTGTCCAAATCCTTCTACGTCTCCTTCAATCTGCCATAGCCTTTTCTTCTCTTCCATCGGCAGATCGAACAATTTCTGCGTCTCCATCTTCATCTTCTCGATCACCGCATCGCTCACTCCATGGTTCACCAACTGCCCACAACAAACAAAGAGATTTCATCACTCGAGAAAAGCCGATCCAGATCAGCCGGGGAGGAATGGAAACAGAGACGGACCTGGAAGAATCCCCAATTTTCGCAGGCGGAGTGAAGTCGAGCCAATTCGGTGTCTGCGTCGTCGTCGGAGAGTAGGTTCGTCATGTCGATTATTGGAATTTGTGAAGCGGCGGAGGCGACCTGGAAGTGGTGGAGATGGGGGCGGATGTATCGAGGAGGGACTTCGGTGATCGGCTGCTTGGCTAGCTCCTGAACGCAAGGCACTATAATTGAGGTTCCGAATCTTGATGCGTTGTTCTTCTCGGTTTTCTCTGCCATGGTTTTTTTTGGATCGTTGGGATTCTGAATTGGGCGTGAAAAATGTGAACATCAAACTCATCTTTTATATATGTTGTGAGCCAGATATCACCTATATTTGTTATGCATAAAAAAGATAACACCTATATTTAAAAGCTATCTATAAGTTTTTTTTTTTTTTTTTATCTACATAGTTTTTTTTTATTATTGAGAAGAGGACAAATGTCAATTCTTGGAGAACTTGTTAGTTTTGAATTGGTTTAAACTAAACAATGAAATATTTGCATTTTTTTTTTTTTTTTTTGCATGTTTAGGTCATTTGTAGAAAATAATTACAAATTTGTCATAAAATCAAAATAATTGCACTTAATTTTTCATTTTTTATTTTTGGAAATTGTTTTTTACAAAATTCTATTATGCAATTACTTTGATTTAAATTTAAATTATCATTAAATATTAAATCTCATTTACAATTAATGCAATCTCTTAACTTTCATTTTTTGTACATTTCATAATCATAGTAATTAATGTCTTGATTTCAAATTTCATCTCTCAATTCTTAATATGTTTGACTTGCTTCCTCACCCAATTTCCAGTCCACCATACTATATTGTTTGCTCGCATAGCTTACTCTAGTTCATTTTTCACACTTATTTCAAGATCTTTTTTCTGTATTTTTTTGTAAAAAAAAAAAAGCAACATCCCACTCTTCAATTGTCCACACCCATATTCCGATATGGCACAGTCCATAGAGTATGATATATGCTTTAGTTTCTTTTCGTTCTCAATTATTATTGTTTCAATCTGTTCATTTTAGTCACATTTCTTTTCATTCTCAATTATTATTGTTTCAATTTGTTCATTACCTCATGATGTACCTCTCATCTTCTCTTTTTCTTTTTCTTTTTTTAACATTTTTCGTCTTTTTATTTATATATATATTTGCATGTTTTTCTATCATTTTTTTATTGTTAAAGTATTTGTGGTTATAATAATATTATTATTTAAATATATTAATATATCGGCATATAATTATAATAAATATAACATAATTATATTAAATATGTATTTAAATAAATTTGAAAATTTGAAAATTTAAATAAATAGATACAAGTTATCTCTAGATATACAAAAATAAATTTTAATATTTTTATTTATAAAAAATAAATAATTTTTATTCTTCTTTTTGTTAGATTTTTTATTCTTTTGTTTAATCATCCTTAATAATAAATTTTTTTATTAAACTTTCATTGTTTAGAGATAATTGTATTTACAAATTTATAATTTAAAAATTATTTTTATAAATATATATATATATATTAATAATAACAATAAATACATCAATTTATTATTAAAATAACAATTAAATTTAATTAATTTATACACATTCAATTTTATTCATAGTTTACAATAAATTTTAAAATATTGAACTTATTTTATTCGTTATAAAAACGTGATACAAATTGTGTACTCTCGTACTAAGCTACACTTAAATAATAATAGGAGTAGATCTATATATATATATATATATTTGAAGGGGATAAATTAATTTAAATAATTTTGAGAGTTTTGTTTGTATAAACAAAAAACAAATATAAGTTCTAAAATTTTTATGAGTGAACACAGATATTGAGATCTATTTTACATTTTTTTAAAAAATAAAAACAATAACAATAGCAATAAATTTCAAAATTCAAGGGGCACTTTTTTTTTTCAAGGGGTTTTTGCACGAATAGACCAAATTGAAAAAGTATTTACAATATTAGACAAAAAAAATATATATATATTTAGCTATCATAGTCAAATATATGGTATAAGTAATACTTTTTTATATGATATAATTAATATCTTAAATATATTGTAATGAATATTACTTATATTATATATTTGACTATAGATGTCAAATATTTTCAAATTTGCCTTAATCTGTAATTATTTTGTGAAATTGGACTATCCAGTACAATTTCCCTTTTTTCAATTGCATGTAATAATTGTTATGGAAATTTCATTCACTTTTAATCTGTAATTACAAAATTTATGGGTATTTATGTTTCAAACGTCAATACAATACTTCAAATGTTTATTTATTATTATATATTAATTATTATATTTTATTGATAATTATTTGACATTTGGTAAATATGAATGTGAATGGATGGAAGTAATATGCTATTAGTTTATTTTTCAATAAAATAAAATGCTATCAATATTTTATGTTTAACCAATTGACTTTTTTTATTTTTAAATTCATTTTTTTTAATAAATAGAATCTTGATATTTTTTAATTTTATTTTTATTATTTAAGTCTAAACAAATTTTGAAATAAAAAGGTTTATAAATATTTTAGATTAATCAAATTTTATTTTTGTTGGGTGGAGTTTTTGCTCATTATTATTTTTTAATTAAAAAATATTTAGGTACGAGAGATTTAAAACTTTGATTATTAGGCCATACATAATATCATTAAAAATTCTATTCTTTTGAATACAAACATTCATATGATCAAGGATGATATGATATTGATTTTATATAACGAGTTAAATTTCCATACTTATCTTAATAGATTAAGATTTGAGAATGTTTTAATTATTAAAAAAAAAATATATATATATAACATCTCATTTCCTCTCCCTCCACTTTAAATAAAGATTTTTGATGGCATCTCATCTCCGTGCACCCAAACAAGATTTTTCTATTATCTCATCTCTCTCCACCCCAAACAAAATTTTTCTTCCGTCAACATCTCATCCTACCTACCGTCAAACATCCAAAAAAAAAAAAAAAAAAAGACAACATGGTGCACATTGAAAATCGTCAATCAAACGTCCCTTATCTCTAGTACAAACACTACTACAAAACTGGGAAAAGAAGGCGGGCATAACCCGCCTTTAAAAGTTATTGAAGGCGGGCACCCGTCCGC
>JBBMEF010000023.1:2945143-2972928 GCA_037832685.1 Sicyos baderoa
TGTGGCTTGCCGCAGGTACCCACGTGATGTACCGGGGTGGCTGACTGACGCTGGAACGATCATGGGATAGGATTAGATAGTATTTGAATTCCGCAAATAATGTGTAACTAGGGGTTCTAGTTTCATTTGAGTTTTACTGAATTTGTTATCATTTAAATAAAGGGGTGCCCCGACCGATGTATTTCACTTTAAATTCCGCTATGCATTTCCAAAGAAATAAGATGTTTTCTTAGAAAAGTTTAAGTGAAGGTCTGAATCTCATTTCGATTTAGGAAGGTTGCTCGGTAAGGACCTAGGTTTAGGCCGCTGTTTGGGCCGGTCCTTACAAAAATTGTACTAGAAAAAAGGTTATAAAATAATATTTTAATAATTAAATCAAAATTAAAAACAGTATTTGGAGATAAAATTTTAATTCAACTTTCAAAAAGAAAAAGTGACGGTTCGATAGTTGCATAAGTAAGAAAGTTTGAGGTGGTGGTATTTTAGTAGAGTCATCATCGGCTAAAGACAAAAAATTAAACTCACTTCACAATCATTTTTAAAAAAGGACTCATTTTAACAAATTATCCTTTTTTTAGAGTTCAAACTTACAAATAACTCAATCATCAAAAGAACAAAATGATCGGTGATTTGTTGGTTTGATTGTTGAGTGGTAATTTATTTCAACACTACGATTAAAGGTTACGTCAAAAAAATTAATATTTAGCTTTCATTTATTTGAAAGTTAGTTTATATAGTTTGAAGAAAGTTAGAGTTTACTCCTCTATTTCAAATGTTACAGTTTAGTCCATTGTTTGAGAAATTTTAAAATATAATTCTATTAAATTATTAAAGTTAGATTATATTTGTAAATCATATATTTAGTTTAGATTTAGTCCTAAATATTATGTCGTAAGTTTGTATATATACATGCTCCCATAAGGAAATAATATATGTGAGAAATAATATTTTTTCCATTTTCCTCTCTCACACTTAATAAATTCATATGATTTTCAAAATTAGCATTTAGTCTATGATTTTATAAAACTTAAGATTATTGTATGTAATCCATGACATATTAAATATATACAATCTTACTATTCATGCATAAATGATATGATTTTTTTCTTGTTATATGAGTTACTTAACTCATATTTTCATCATTGACACATAAATAACTAACTTTCGAGTACTTAATTCGTTAACAATTTGAAATGACAAGGATTAATTTTTAGGTTTTATATCAAACTAGGACTAAATTCTAGTTTTCAAGACCCCGTTTGATAATCATTTGGTTCTTGAAATTTGATCCTATAACAACTATCTTATCATATGTGTTTTCTTACTTGTATATCTACCTCCCACCTATATTTGTAGAAACAAAATTAAAATTTGAAAACAAAAAAAAATAATTTCAAAAAATTTGTTTTTGTTTTTAAAAGTTGGAGTATTCACGTACTTTCTTAATAAAATACGAATATACAATAGAAAGAAAGGAACACATTGCACTAAATTAAAGTGAGAACCGACTTAAATTTCAAAAGTAAAAAACAAAAAGCTAAATAGTTATTAAAGAGGGCCAAGCTAATGAAAACTAAATTATATATTTTTTTCGAAGCATAAAGATTAAACATTCATTTTTAAACCATAAGGACCAAGCTAATGAAAACTAAATTATACACTTTAAAAAAAAACTTTTTAAATTTATATTTTACCCTTTTAAGAAATATGAAAGTTTATTTTATTTTTATAGACAGTTACCAATTATTTATAGAAGATGAAAGAAAAAACATAGGTGGAGGGGAGAGATAAAGAAGATGAAAAATACAAGGCAAACTATGATTAAAATATTTTAATTGTCATTTTCTTATCAACTCACCAAATTTACAACCATACTTTAACTTAAAAAAACAAAAAACAAAAAACCTTACAGATGAATTTAAAACTTTTGATAATGCATACGAATCAAAATGAAATAAAAATAATATTTAGAGATTAATTTTTTGTTACGCATCTTAATTATTAAGTCATACATATGACACACTAAAACTTTGTTTCTTTGTCGCTCAAATCAAAAGAGAACTCATATTTGAAAGTGTAAGCGATTCTCCCACGATTATTGGAAGTTTAAGTCTCTATGTTGGAAAGTTAGAATTTTAATAGTTATATATATATAAAAAAAGTAATAGTTAGGTAAATGTGGATCACCTTTAAAATCATACATTTTTACTTTAGCTTTTATCTTTTCATCAACCAAAACTATAATTTTTTTTAAGTAAGAATATGTGGCTCAAAAGAAAATGTTAGATTCAATAGCTTGATCTTCGAAACCCATGGAAAGGACCATATATAAATTTTCAAATACAAGTACCAATCCTTATTGGGCCTGTTTGCCTAACTGGTATGGGCAGGTATAATATAACCCACCCATCATACCAGTATTTGGCCCATGGGTATGAACCGATCCATTTGGTTTCCTTGATGTCTGTGCTCCAACATTCTTCGGATATTCATTTTCTTAACATTTTTTGTACTTCCGAAGAAGGTCCTCTTCCGATGTTTTTAAGAATTTTAAAAAGTTCTACAATTAAACTTAAAGGGCATGTTTGGGGAGGGGAGAAAGTGTGGAGTTGGGATGACTTGACTTCAATCCCACGTTTGCTCCCTAGACTTTCATAAGTCCACCAAACTCCTACTCAACTTCACGTGTGGACCCCACGTTTTATTTAAATATTAAAATATTAAAAAAGTATTCAATTTCTATTTTTTTATCTAAATAAAAACTTCAGCTATTATCTTTCCATCACGTCAAACATAACTTTATTATTTAAAAACTATTAAATATCAATTTTCTATTTAAATAAAAACTTCAATCATTCTTGCATCATATCAAACATAACTTTATTATCGTATTTTTTTTCTTTCCTTTCCCCCAAACATAAACTTATTCTCACTTATTTTCTCTTCTCATTCCAACCCAATCCAACTCAACCTATCCTTCAAAGTCAAACATCGCCTTAATATTCTTATCATTTATTAACAATTTAAAGTGCATAAAAAAAAACCTAAAGAGGAATATTAAAGAAAAAAAAAACCTAGAACCCTGTTTTAGAAGCAAAATCATCTTTGAAGAACAGTACACACATCAAAGTAACCAATCCAAGCTTCGAAATTCAATGGCCCGCCCCTCGCTTTTCAGGGGAGTATGAAGAGATACATTTTCTAGGGCCAGAAGAATTTACATCGCAGAAGAGCAGCAGCGGCGGCGGCGGCGACGGTGAAGATAGCGGCGGCGTATTTACAGTGAAACAAGAGGAATATGGAGAAGGCAGAGGCGGAGACAAAGGTAGTAGAAGAATCTGTGGAAGAAGACGATCAGGTTGTGAATCCATGGAACGTTTCGGCTAAAGAGGGAGGTAAGATCGACTACGACAAGTTAATTGACAAATTCGGCTGCCAGAGGCTCGACCAGTCGCTCGTCGAGCGAGTCCAGCGGCTAACTTCTCGTCCTCCCCATGTCTTCCTCCGCCGCGGCGTCTTCTTCGCACATCGGTTCGTTTCTCTCTCGGTCGATTGATATTCATTTTCGTAGCTAGATAGTTGCAGTGATTGTACTTAAACTCTGTTCGATTCCTTCTTTCAGTGACTTTGAGGAAATTTTGAACGCGTATGAGAAGGGGGAGAAATTCTACTTGTATACCGGAAGAGGACCTTCTTCGGAAGCATTGCATTTGGGGCATCTTGTTCCTTTTATGTTTACCAAGTGTGTTTCAATTGTTTTCTTATATCTATTTCATGTAATTGAATTTACAATGCTATCTATTTCGTGCCGCAATCGACTGGAAAGTTGTTGAAGGATGAATTCTGCCATGAATTTTGTATGGTTCTTTTGGCTAATGCCATGATAATCTATTGTGTTTCAGTTTCTTAATTCATTGTGCTTTAGTTTTTGGATTAGGAGGTTCATTTTGTTTTCTTTCATAATCTGAATTTTGGTTTTGGGTGCTTTTGTAGATATTTGCAAGATGCATTTAAGGTGCCTCTTGTGATTCAACTCACCGATGACGAGAAGTGTATGTGGAAAAATATCTCTGTGGAAGAGAGCCAGAGGCTTGCTCGTGAGAATGCTAAAGACATCATTGCTTGTGGTTTTGATATTTCAAAAACCTTTATCTTCTCGGATTTTGATTATGTCGGTGGGTAAGTATGATATGTGTGGACATTTAAAAAAATATATATGTATATATTCGTGACCATCTTAGAAACGGCATGAGCCTATTTCGACTATTTTCATGGATAACTATCTGACCTACACCATTTAGTTTACAAGTAAAGAAAAAGATATGAGTGAACTTATATGTTATAAGAGAAGAAACATCTAATAGTCATTAAGTTGGAAGTGGTGGATCTTTCTGAATTTCTTATACAGATTTCCAGGAGTGATTTGTATGCTCGATACCTGGAGATATTTTTAATTTACAAATGTAATTTCGTTGCAAGATAAGAAAGATATAAGTATTTAAACATCTTAACTTGGTTTCTTTTGGGATTTATTTCACAGTGCTTTCTATAAAAACATGGTGAAAGTTGCCAAATGTGTTACATATAATAAGGTACTCACTTATAATCTAATCTTTTTTAAAAATTCAAGATTTCTTTATTAATATTACTTTTGTTATTTTTCTTATTTCGATACGTTGGTTTTGCTAGGTTGTGGGTATTTTTGGCTTTACTGGTGAGGATCATATTGGAAAAGTTAGTTTCCCACCAGTTCAGGTATGGGTTGCAACTTTTATTGGGAATAGTGAATAATTCTTATTGTAATCCATTTTTATTATATTAATTATATATCAGATTCGGCTCAATTCCAATCCAATTTATGATTCTAATTTGTCACATGGATTTTGATTCCATTCTTTGATAATCATACTCTTTGTATCTCTCACACAATAGATGCATTGTATACATTTAAGATTTTGAAAGAAAGAATATATCATTAACGTCTAGAAAACGAAACCTATTTGTCACGTTCTTAAAAGTTCCATTTCTATGAAGATTGGACTTCAGGTTCATTGGTCTCTTCTTAAGTAGAAAATTTCTGCTATTACAAAACAAAAGGGGATAAGAAGAATGGCCGGGCAGTCAGCATCCTCTCTCAAGGAGCAAAGGAGATTGTGAAAACTACTTTGCTTTGATATCATAAGTATAATGCGTAGTTCTCAAGAGACTGCCAAAGATGTAGCTATTAATTTCACTAAGTGAAAGGATGCATCGTGTTACATTACATCAGATTCAAGTTGAATGGACTGGACCCTTACAGTTACTTACCACACACACTTTATACCATAAATTACAGAACAGCTTCAACACTCTTTATAGTTTATACCATAAATCAAAAAATCAACAACGCCACTCTTTATACATGTCACAAAAACAAGTAAAATTGGGAAAAAAATTCGTTGATCTTTATGATTCTTTTCCCTTTTATACATCATGAAAGTATTACTACTTTCTCTATGAAATTATTTGCAGGTTCTATCTAACTTTTTTTTTCTATCGTCATCATCCCACTCTGATGCAGGCAGTTCCTTCATTTCCGAGCTCATTTCCACATCTTTTCTCTGGCAAGGATGATCTTCGATGCTTAGTACCATGTGCTATTGATCAGGTATCCTTGATTGCTTCTCCTTGCACAGGTTATTGTCCACCTTGTTAAATAGCATGAACCACGCTGGTGTGATCATATAGTCTGCGTTTGGTATTTTATTTATTTGGTCCAGGGTTAAAACTTCCTTTACTTATGTGATCATTTTGTTGTTCTTCAGGATCCTTATTTTCGAATGACAAGGGATGTAGCTCCTCGCTTAGGATATCATAAACCTGCATTGATTGAATCTTCTTTCTTTCCTGCTCTGCAGGTAACACCATAATTCCTATGTTTCATCATGTTAAAGTTACCATTTATAAAAAAAAATAGGACAAAAAAAAACTATTACGAACATGGTGGATATGTCACTTGCGAGAGCTGTGGGCTTGGCTTTGGACGAGTGAATGGTGTTTTTATTGTAAGACTTATATGAAGAGCTGTCATGTTTTTTAGATTTTAAATACTGTTTTATATTTATTTTACTTGTACCCATTTATTTCTCCATAAAAAGTCCAGTGCGTACTCAAAATTTTTGCATCCCTAGTTTTATATAAAACACCGCACCAACAATTGTGTGTTTAAGATCCATGAGGGTTCTTGTTTGCAGATGTGTGTGTTGTGCAATTACTTTCTCATTATTTCAGTAACTGATCTGCAGGGTGAGACAGGAAAGATGTCCGCTAGTGATCCAAATTCTGCCATATATGTGACTGATTCTTCAAAGGACATAAAAAACAAGGTCCAGTTTCCTTCTCTTCTAATTAGTTCTCTATTGAAGCTCACTTCAAGATGTGGAAACTGGGTCACATGTCCATATTTTATTTTAATCTTTGTTTTTTCTGGATAGAACAATAATATATTTACTTGAGGAAAATGTTTGCAAGAAAAGTGGATGAGGTATGCTTTAGCCTCTATTGGATGAAATTTGGGCACATGTTTGGATGTATCTATGTCCGACTCCGACACGTAGTGTCCGTGTTTCCTAGCTTAAGTTCATTTGTGAATGTTGTCATGGGATTAAGATTTTCATAAAGGAACCTCATTATGTTGCACACAAAGTAAACCTATTAAGGTTAGGGAATCTCAAATTTGGATGGAATTGACTTAAAAGCTTCTCAATTAGTTAGGCGTGCTATGATGGTGTTCAAGTTAAAAAAAACTAGCGAGAAAGAAATGGGCAGGTTTGTGAGTTGCTCAAAGAAATGCGATGAAAAAGTAAGAAGCGTCTATTTTCACTCTCCTTTGCTCCATCATCATTGGTCAACCATTCAAAAGAAGAGAAGAAAGTTCTATGGGAAAGTTTCCTATACGCATTCTTTTGAAAGATTTTGTTGGAATGGAATGAGATAATCTTCTCGGAGAAGCATCATTCCATAGACACTTTTATAGAATCCATCACTTATCTTGCGCTCAAGGTGTGGCAGTTTTATTGTTTGTGATGATAGTGACATGTACGTGTAGTTCTTTAGTTATGAGTAGTAGACTGTAGTCACTCTTAGGTGTAAATGCCTGCCAATCTACTAACTTGTTCGTAACTGGAAGAGTATGTTAATTTCATCCAATACTCTTACAATGACATTGGGGGTTATGTTTATTTTCTACAGATAAACAGATATGCATTCTCTGGTGGCCAAGATTCTATAGAAAAGCACAGATTATATGGTGCAAACCTGGAGGTAAAAAATATTTTCATCTATTGTTGTACCATAAAGTCAACATTTTCTTGAAAAATATCATGCTATATTAGATTGTACTCATGAATCATGATATATGACTTAAAAGTAATAAAATGGAAATAGACTGATTTGGTTGTCTTTACTCTTAACCATCATGGGTTGCCCTAGTAGCCAAGAGGGCAGTGGGGAGCTCTTGGAGGTTATCGTTTCAATCCATGGTGGCCACCTATCTAGGGTTTTCTTGACAAACAAATATAACGGTTGTCTCGTGATAATAGTCAAAGTGTGTGTAAGGTGGTCCACACACTCACGGATAGACTTAATTTTAAGTCTATGCAATTTAAGCTGAATATGTTAGTTTGCAATTAAGAAGCACTGTTGACATCTAGACGAGTTACAACATGGCGTAGACTTGATCACATTTTAATATATCTGTTTTCAAGATTTCATGATAAAGCAATATCTGTTCTCAAGTATATTTGTGTACTGCCTGTATGTTCATAATCATAAGGTTATTCCCAGACGTATGACACTGAAGGGAAAAAATTCAGCTAGTATTTGTAGTAGTGAGGGTGGACTGGATGCAGCTGGTTGAACATGGGTGGAAGATCTTTTTATTTTGAGAGTTTGGAAGGGAAATGCCTCAAACTTCTCTAATAATTCCTGATCTCTTTGTTCCCAAGGGGTGGCACAAATGGTTGAAGGCTTGAGTTTTGAATGTGTGCTCCCCTCAAGATCCCAAGTTTGAAACTCACCTGTGACATTAATTTGTAGACACCTCCCGTGTCTCCATTCCTTCGATGTCTCCCGGTGCCTGACCTAGAGACAGGCGTGGTTACCCCGAGTATAGTGGAGCAAAGCTCCGATTTCCCGGTTTAAAAAAAAAAAATGCAGCTGGGTGCCATTTTTACCTCCATTGAAATTTTTCGTAAATATTTAATTTTTGCTAAATCAATGAAATCATTTTTTATTTTATAAACCTAAATATTTAATTTTGTTTCCTAATGAAATATTAGTTTCTTATCAGATGCTGTCCAAAATTCAAATTTCTTCATCATTTTTAATTTTGTTTGTGCGTCCTTTGTATTGATACATTCACGTTATGTCCCCTGCTATTCAAGTTGGGTGTCTGAGGAGAAAGTAGAACTTGAAAATTAAGAATAATATCATGCAAATTTCTAATTTGGTTTTTCTTTGTGAATTGTTACTCATACAGGTAGATATACCCATCAAATATTTGAACTTTTTCCTGGACGATGATGCGGAGCTTGAGCATATTACGAAGGTGAGGTTACTCATTTTATGATGGAGTTGAAATTTTGACGAGGCCTTTTTTTTCATCTTTACAATTGTTTTGCATGACCAGAGAGCCTATAAGAGAAATAAAAGAATTTTTAATTCATTGCTTCTCTCTTCAGGAGTATGGCGCTGGACGCATGCTAACAGGTGAAGTGAAGCAGCGCCTTATACAGGTATTGACTGAAATTGTAGAAAGACATCGTAGAGCTCGGGCTGCTGTGACAGATGAGGTAAGCTGTACAATTTGTGTGAGACATTTCATATAAAGTAGCTCGTCTAAAGTCAGCATCCATTCACTTTATCCTTTGATCAAACCGTGACAATCATTTTTACCTCTTTAATGTTGGATGGCTATAATAGTTATTAGTATCTATGGTATTGGTGGCGACCTACCTAGAATTAATATCATACGGATTTCCCTAACCATCATGGGGTAGCCCAATTGGTCGTATGAGGGTCTTGGGGTGCATAAGGTGATGAGTTCAAATCCCACGGTGGCCATCTACTTAGGAATTAATTTCAAATTAATACCTACGGGTTTCCTTGGCATCCAAATGTTGTAGGGTCAGGCGGTATGCCCCGTGACATTAGTCGAGGTGCGCTTGTGCATGCAAGCTGGCCCGGACAGTCACGGACATCAAAAAAAAAAAAAAAAAAAATGTAGTAGGATCATGAGATTAGTTGTGGTACACACAAGTTGACTTTGACACTCGCTAATCTTAAAAAAACATTGGTACAACGGTGCAACCAACTATAGACTAATTCTTTTGAGGGAAAAACTCATTTCTTTTTTATAGACAAGCAATAAAAAGAAACCAACAAATGCTTAGGTATGGGTTTAAGCAATTTGATTAGGCCCAACCTTTCTATTAATAGCAGTTTGAGACTGAGTAAGCAATTTGATGTCCTTTGTTTCATATTGCTTAAACCCATACCTAAGCATTTGTTGGTTTCTTTTTTATAGAAAATTAATTTTTAGGTTAGTGACCGACATGGATTGAACTCAAAAGTTCAAAACCACTAACCTAAAAATTAATTTTCTATATATTATTTTGACAATCAAAGATAGTAGGATTAATGCAAACAAGTGCAGAACTCTATCGACATCTTATACAACTTAGTAATCATGAGGTTACAGGTTTGAATCTTCCTCCCCTAATATTTTGTATAAAAAAAAGTAGTGGGATTAGGCAGTTACCCAAAAAAGATGACAGACATGGCCTCTGTACAATGCATGATATTTTTTTGTAATTATAAGTTCAATGTTTTTGTTGGATACTTATAGACGTTACATTTCTTTTTTCAGATGGTGGATGCGTTTATGGCAGTTAGACCTCTTCCTAATATGTTCGACTGAAGTAGTCATTTTTTGAACCACTATTTATCATCTAATTCCAAGCCTACATAGGATGACACTCGATGCGCGTCGAGTTGGGGCTTGTGTCTCTCGACGCTCTAGTTGGATTTACCTGTCAGTCCTCCCAACATATATTTATTCAAATTTTGTATTATCTGGGATATTGTTACACATTGCTATTTGGCAATAAATTGAGTTGTATTGGGACTTCCTAGTATTTTTAGAGTAAAAAAGTATACTATAAGTTAAAGATTCTTCATGTCTCCCTTGGCAAAACTTTATGACCAATATAATTCTAAAAAACCAATTGCATGAATGCAAAACAAAATTTATAAATCTTGAAGTAATAGGACTTGTACTTTATGAAATTTGATTTGTTGGTTGATTTATATAATTCATTGAATTTTATCCAGTTATATTTGAATGTTGTAGGTTAGTAAAGTCACTTTCATTTTGAAGTACAAATGTTCATTAATGAAAAATCTTCCACTATTGCCCTATCATATGGAGATGGTCAAATTGAGATGACTTGTAGTAGCTGATGTTTGAATGTTTTTGTTTTGATTTTTAAAATGAAGTTTGAATGTTCATACCGTACCATAATAACAAACGTCAGATTTGTATTCATACAAGAAACTACCTACCTACTATTTGGAAAAAAGAAAAATCTAACTACTTACTATTTGTGTAGAGGATTTATTTATTTTTGAGGTGTCAAATAGTTTGGTAAGTAATTTGTTTTGAGAAATTTAGCTGAGATAAAAATTTATTTGAATTGAGAAGTTTTTTTTTTTTGAGATTATTTGAATTGAGAAGTTATGAGTGGTTGTGTCAGAAACTCCTTTGCAAACACGCTTGATGAATTTTGTGTCAATGAGTCTCCAAAATTTGATATCAAATATTATAATCTAAATTTCATCAAATGTATGCAAGTCTTACAATACTCTTAATAAGACGATCTTGATTGTAAGAGACCTATTTGAGTATTGTAATAGAATTGGTTAACAATTTACATTAATATGTTAACAACTCAATTACCAAAATATATATATATATATATATATATATATATATACGCGCGCGAGAGACTGCTAACTATCACAAATACTAAATAGTGATAAAATAATGAATAAAAACACAAAAAATATAAAACTTTCTAAAACATATTCAATGGGGTTTTGCAAAAGACCTTTGTTAAAGAAATCCCCTCAAAATTATCAAAAGTGAAAATGGAGAGCAAAATACACATATCGTCATTAGAATTTAAACTTTATTTTATTTGATTAGGAAGTTGCGAACACTTTTGGTTAAGAGATTTGAATTTAATTTCTATATAGTTTTTGAGATTTCAAAAGCGACCTATTTGTCCATCATCATCGACAAAGGGTGATTAGATTTCAAATTGGCCCCTTAAATTGTAAAATTACCTTCTAAATTGTCCCTAATTAGAGTTGACTCTGTTGTTCATTTATGCTAATTAAACTAAACTTTTCTCGTATATATATATATATACTTTATAAAGAGTTGAATATTATTATTATTATATTTTAAGACCAATTAGAAATCAAATTCAAATATATCAATTTTGGAAATTTGAATTTAATTTAAAATTGGAGAACTAAAAGTACTAATTTTGGAAATTTATGAACTAAATAGAAATAATTGAGTTCAAATTCAAATTCAAATTCCACAAATCAAAAAGTGTACATGGAAAAAAAAAAAGATTTTGAAAGACTTGTGTACTTGGGTTGAAGGGTAAAAGAAGAAGAAAAAAATTTCGAACTGAAAAGTCTAAAGTAATCGGTGCCGTTACAAAGCAATGGAAAAAAAAAACCTATGGATTTCATGCCTACCGTTGATTTTTTTTTTTCCCTCCCTTTTTTTCCTTTTATATTTGGTCAAAATTATTGCCGAAAACTTACTATTTATTCTTTTAATTCAAGTTGGGGTAGAGATTAGAGAGCTAAATATTGATTTTTAAGATCTAATTATTGATTTCTGTGTTGAATTGAATTTAAACCAAACAATAAAATCATCAAGTACTCTTTCGATTCCAAAACTTACCATTTAGCACTCATAGCGAGTTAAAAGAAAAGTTCTCATTTTGTTTTGTGTATGTTGATTTAATTTAGAACAATACTTACCAAATGGTGGGTAAGTATTTTGGAAATATTTATCTATCCTTACAACCACATGTTTTTACTTTATAAAAAAAATTAATATTAATTGATAGAGAAAAAAATGCAAAAAAAAGAAAATATATGGTTGTAAATATCCATTCTTAAGTAAGTATTTCTCTTTAATTTAAAGGTAATTATTAGGTGAGAGTGAGATTATAAATTAAAATTTTGTAATGTTTTTTATTGTACTTCTATTGGTCTCAGGTTCAATCTCAGGATTTGATTCTGATTTATTTGAGAGCAATTTTATTTTTTTTATAAGATTTGTAGTCCCTCTCTTATAACTACTATTTTTTTTTTAGCCCATAGTTTTTTACACTAACTTTTTCCTTTTTCTTTTTTCTCCTCCAGATGAAAAAATGTGTTTCTTTTATTCTCTGTCAAAAAATTTGTTTCTCACTGCTTTCTGTTAGACTTCGTTAGTTTTTTAATTCATCAACTTTATGCTTATTTTAATTTGATATTTGAAAATTTCCATATTTTCTTTAGACGTTAGACTTTATTTTTGTTTGCGGGTGTTATAAATATAATAACAAACCTGAACATAGTTGAACTATAATGAAAAAAAAAATATAACTATAATGGAAACCCCGTTTGATAACCATTTGATTTCTTGTTTTTGGTTTTTCAAATTTAAGCCTATTTTCTCTCAAATTTCCTACAATTTGTTTCATTCTTTCTAACATGTATACATCTTTCCTTAAGAAAGTAGGGGAAGACCAATTAACTTTTAAAAACAAAAAAAAGTAGCTTTCCAAAGTTTGTTTTTGTTTTTAAGAGTTGGTTAGTATTCTCCTACTTTCTTAAAGAAATATGGATAAATAGTAGGAAAGATGGAGCACATTGTAGTAAATTTGAGAGAGAATAGGCTTAAATTTGAAAAACCAAAAACAAGAAACCAAATGGTTATCAAACGGGGCCTTAGTAAATGAAAAATATTTTGAGAACGAGTTTTGAATAATATGATTGAGTGGGGACTTTAGGTAGAACTCCATAATTTAGAAAATAGTTCACATTAATTTAGAAAATTAATCCACAAATAAGCTATTGAAAAGAAAAACCGACTAATTGAGCTAAAAATAACAAGTGCATAATTGAAACCGACATAAATTATATAATTTTAGGAAATTTGTTATGTATACCAACTTTAGGGTCATTTATTAGAATTATAGCACATTTTTATCAAAAATTCGTTTATACCAAAATTCTAAGTGATTGAACTCAATCAAACTCAATCAATAACTAGTGATTGAACTCAATCAGTTTGTTAAGTGATTGAGCTTAACTGATTGAGTTCAATCACTTGGTTATTGATTGAGTTTGATTGAGTTTAATCACTCAAAAATTTTGTATATGTGTAATTATTTTTAATTTTGTACTATAAATGTAATTTTTTAGCCTATTTTTATTATACATGAACAATTCTCATATTTGTATGATTATTTAAAAAGAAAAAAAATACATACCCGAGGGAAACGTCGGATATGGAGAATTCATTTAGTTCGGGAAGAATTTCCCTCAAAAATATATTTTGAACCCTCAAACCTTAAATATTGTTAATTGAATTAAAAATTTGTCATTGAACTTCCATTTTTGAGTTAATAGGTTTTTGAATCCTTTAATCCTTAAATATTTGTATTTAGAGTTATGGGTTCAAATCTTTTACTTCAATTTTTGTTTTAACAAAAAACATAAAGGAGTTTGTCCAACAATATTCTCATATTTATGTATTTTATTCCCTATATCTTACTCTTAACTTGGCAAAGTGGAGAAGACTCATAGGATAAAGGAGTTGGTGAAGTTTCGTATGCTTTGATATACTTTGTTAAGAGATGGTATTTTGATATAAAATAAATGAGTGATGGTGAAACTCGATATGACTCGATATACTTTGTTTGAGAGAAAGATTGTTGAACAAACAAAGTATCCTACATTACTAAGTTTGGACGAAGATCTTGGATATATAAAAAAAAGGACAACATCTCCGTTGATATTAAATATTCTGAGAGATGCCCAAAATCAAAATCATGAGATCAGGTAATTCCACAGGCGTACAATATTATATCAATGTGGAGGGTTAGTGGTTTTGTCTCCTAAAAAAATCTTATGAGACACTATCAAATTCGTATCTAATACATCATTGAACAGATCGTGAATTTATTAGACCAAAAATTAAAAATTTAGAAACTCAACATATTAAAATGTTAAGAAATCGATTCTAACATTTTTTAAAGTTCAAACACACGTATTGGAAATAAAATTAAAAGTCCAAACACATACATACCTAAACGTTCATAAACTAAACTAAACTAATGATTGAACTTTTTTTTTTTTTTAATACAACAATATTGGGGTGGGGGATTCGAACCTATAACCTCATGATTACTAGGTCGTACATAATGCCGGTAGAGTTATGCTACCTTTGGCGAGTTTTTTTTTTAATTTTTTCTTCAATAAAGTGTACTAATTCATGAATTTTAACTCTTCTTATTATTTTATAGTAACTATATTTTTAAAATAAAGTTACAAGATTTTTTTTTAAGTACAAAAGTAACAAGACTCTAAGAAACAAAGCATTGCTAAGGTGCCCCCACCACATTTTTCATATATATATTTTTTCTTATTCAGCTATACACAAAAATCACATGGCAAAAGTTGGACTTAGGTAGGGGAAAAAGTGTGGCCATTGTTGATATATATAAATAAGAAATCTGCCATTGTTGAAAAACAATGTTGAGATTCCCCTACCTTTTTTTCAGTTCTAAATCTCCCATTCACTTTTTTATTATTAAATAAAATGCACCATTTCATGCCTAAAAGCTGCAATTGAGACACATTTTTATTCTTGCATAATATGCTCATATTGAAGTCACATCCATCTTCATATTCTTTTTCCAACTGGACAACAAAGATTTTTGCTCACCAACAAATGTTGTTTCAAGATCTTGTAATTTGTCCATGTGAGTTTTGTTATTTTAAGTGGATTTTATGATATAATACACCTTTTGAATCTTCTAGATCATTTTCTTACCCACATGCCCAATTGCTAAAGTAATTTAACCTATTTCAATGAAGAAAAGAAAAATGAGATCATGAATAATTAGCTGAAATTTAGTTTGTGTTATTTATTTACTTTTTCCTTTTTTAGAAATTGGATTATTGGAGCTTCATTGCACTATATATTAGGGATAATCACACCCGACTCTAGACAAAGTATGGAAAGACATCCAAGAAATGAGGACACAAAATCCTTATTCACATAAAAAACAATGCTATAGATTTAGTTCACCACGAAGAACCACATAAAAGTGGCATACGCCTATACTCGTTTTTACTCTTTGTACAACAATAGAATTGCATAAAAATGAAAGTTTAAAAAACAAATCACAAAATCCTTAATTATTCACACAACTTATTACTCAACTTACAATTTTACAAATTAATTCTTATGAATAAAATATTTTTTCCTCAATTCAAAAGGGTCTTTTAAGATTCTTAAAATCCAATGAATCAATACACTCTAACCTATCCCTATGAACATTATTCAACATTTTCAACAATTCAGTTGCTTTCTCCTTTGTCCATTCACTACAACCAACTTGCAACAACAACAAAAGCTTTTGAAATGCTCCCACTTGAAGTGCTTCTACTTTAACTCCTCCATCATCCTCTTCATACTTTACAAGCTTCCAAACAATGGAGACAGATAGCTCGGTCGCCAAATCCGAAACTCGTAGTATCTTTTTCACTATCACGGGCATCGTCAAAGCGTGCGCGTACGCTTCTTCTCTTCCTTCCTCGCTATCGCAAATTCCATCGAACGCTCCCAACGCCCTCTCGCACATGCTCCTCTCGGAGTCAACGAGCATTTCGAGAAGCAAAGGGAGGAACCCCATTTGTAGAAGTTCTTTTGTGTATCCATTAGGATTGGAAGAGGAGGCTATGATGTGATATGTTATGAAAAGTGAGGCTTTTTTTGAAGATGAGCAAATGGGCTCTTTTATGAGCTTTACCAAACTCTCTAAAGCTCCTTGGATTTCAGCTAATATTGTTACTTTTTCTGGATATGATGAAATTATTTCTTTCAATACCAAAATTGAATTTCTTCTTCCTGATAAGTCTCCTCCTCTCAAAAACCAAACCAATGATTGCAATGAAGTTTCTGATTTTAGGTTTTTTATGGCTTCTTCTTGCAGAGGAAAGATGATTGCCATGACTGATAGTATTTCTTCTAAAACCTCGACGCTTTTCTCGAATGTTTCGGGTTTTGAAAAAGCTTCGAACGTCGAAAATAATGCATTAGCTGCATTCAAAACATGAATAAAAAGATTAGATATTCATGTTGAACTTTTGAGTTCAAAAAAGTACCTTAAAATGTGCCCGAATTGCCATTTGTTTTTTGTATTGATTGTTAAAAATTAAACCTATAAATACTTCTTAGATTTTTTTGTTTGTTTGTTATATTTCAATTCTTATGTATGCTTTAAAAATTGTTTCTGTTTTTGAAAATGATTTCAAAATTCAAACGTTTTCAAAATATATATAAAACCCCACGTAGAGAATTATAGTGCAATATGAAAAAAAAAAAACCAACTAAATTTTTATAAACAAAAACAAAAAAACAATTAGTTATCATATGAATGCAAAACTTTTGAGTAGGGTGTTAGGTTTAAAAACCTGTTCCATTAGCGATAATGCATTTTTTGTTCCTTTCACTTTCTTTTCCCAACATTTTGATCTTCTCCACCAGGGACTTGCATCCATCACCATCTCCTCGCCGTGCAGCGGCCGTAAGCTTCTCGAGAATCTCACGAATCTGCGCGGGGCTCATGGGAACCCTTGGTGTTGGAATCCTCTCAATTCCATAAGCCCTATTGTCAACACACCAATCTTGGATCATCCTCCTAATGTTATGATTAGGAATAGAATCAAGGCTCTGCAATGGCTGGTTGGTGATGGGGCAGCTAAAATTCCCTGCTTCAATCCAAGTCTCAATGCTGGTTCGGTCGTACGTGATCCCGGTCGACAAGATAACTGGATCTTTCATCAAGTCGAGCGATATCGGGCACTGGAAGTTGCCCGGGATCGTCAGCTCCCTCATGCCGACACCGCCATCTTCCCTCGTCATCCGCCGAGTGGCCCTCCACTGCCTCCAAGAGTAAATCATCATAAAGTAAGAGCTCAAAAGAAAACTCTATAAGAAGAGATTTAGATATAAGGTTTTGGTATATATATATATATATATATATATATATATATATTTATTAAAAAGAGATGGGAAATTTATATGTGAATGGAAAAGATTGAAGGAAGACCACGCGGGAACAAAAATAAGGTTGAAAAAAAAAAGGAATGAAATTTTGAAAGAGAAATGGGAAGGCATGAATGTTGACCAAATCAGAAAGAAAAAAGAAGGAAAGTTTGAAATGGTAAAATTATATACATATTTTTTTCGTTAATAAAAATAAATATTATTTTATTTTTAAGAGAACGAGAAAAAAGAAAGAATGAATCAAAGACTTGGGATTAAAAAAAATCAAAGTTCAGACGTGAAGGACATGGCTGTCAACATAAGCTGGTCGGTGGGTCTTATGATTGACTCATTATTATTATTATTATTATTATTATTATTGTTATCGAGTTTTTCCAAATGGATTAGTGGTCTAATGATTTTGCTATTCGTTTGTAATCGAGTTTAACGCTACTATCACAAGTTCGATCTTAAAAATTGATAATTGACTCTTATATTATTTTAGAATAATATTCTTTAGGTAAGATTTGTTGATTCTCCTCCTACTCATTTGTATTAAAATTATTTTTTGGGCTAGGTAATTTTTATTCCCACTTTTCGATATAATTGTAAACTAGTTTGGACAATTATTTATATATTTATTTTTTTAAGTTCAACTATTATGTGAAGATTCCAACTCAAATCACACCTTGAAATTAAAGTCAACCAAACTAGAAAACCCAATTTGTAATTTAGACATATGTATTTCATTCAAATAAATGGAAATATTGCATATTTTATAAAATAATTTATTCTCTTCATATATTTTAATCACTAATGTGGGTACATAACAATCAATATAATACATCTACACTTGCCCAACCAGAATTATAATAGCAAAGTCACAACTTGGTTTAATAGTAATCATGCATGGAATTTGTTATTTGAATCATCAGCTCAATACCCTATATTTATATTTAGAAAGAAAAAAACAAAATAACAAAATAATATAGCTTCATACTTAGGTTAATTTACATATTCAATTTTAAACTACAGCTGATTTCCTACACAGAAGTAGCTGTTGGATTGTTACAGACAGTTGTAAAACCACAACTCTTCAATATGGTAGAGCTAGATTGGGTAAAAAACAAATTAAATGTTCAAATTTTAAAAATTATGATCATATGAGATCAATTTTAATTAACTTGGTACAATAACACTAGTAAAAATCGTCAAAACGATGACCGGCATCGACGGTCATCGTTATAAAATAATGACCGACGATGAACCGTCATCATATTCAAAGTCATCGAAGAAGAACGATGACCGGCACCTAGGCTGACCGTCATTCATGTTAAACAATGACTCATGTCTTCAGCGCCAGTCACCAAAGATTATCGGTGACTGGCATCAGTCGCGCCCGTCACCAAAGATAATTTCAAGTTTTTTTAAAAAACAGCCCTATAATGCGGGACCAAATTCGAAGCCGAGTAAATTAGAGGGCCGGGCGTTATTTTACTTACTATTGTTATTTTCGGAATTTTAATTTGTTGCAAAAAAATTTTAGAATAATTTTGTTGCACTTAAACGTTATTGTTACTTACTATTTCATTTTTTACATGAGTTTAATGGTTAAAATGGTTTGAGATATATGACATTCATCCCATATCGAAAAGTTGAGAGTTTTCAATATCTTTATAATAAATTTGAATTATTTTTCTCATTATTTTAGGATAAAATAAAACTTTATATTATCTTGAATTATAGGTATGAATATATCGAGCAATAAGTTGTAAGTCGAAATTCTCAACTTCGAATATTAATCCAATCAATCGTAACATGATTAAAGGAAGGAAATCTCTAAAGTCAAAACTTTTAATTAAATTAAATGTGATAATGTAATTTGGCTCGTTTTCCACAAGGCGGTATCAGATGCTAAATTGTGCGACTGATTTTGTCTTAAATTTGTATCAGATTCCAACTTTTTTTTTTTTTTTTATCTATATATATATATATATATATAAAAGATTCCACTTTTCTACAAAATTGAATTTATTTTATTCACCAACATTTTATATGTGAAGGCCCAAGGAAATATTGTGATCTCAATTTCTTAGATTAAATTACGAGTTTTGCCGATAAATTTTTATGTTTAATGTTGAAAGAAAAATCAATTATTATATATTATAAATTTAGTCCGTAAATTTTAGTGTTGAATAATGTAGACATAAATATCGTGGTCTAGATTTTATTTCTATATTGCTATTTGAATGTGATAAACTTTTATCTTAAATAATGTGAGATTGGAATTTATAATTTTATATATATTGGTTGAACTATGTTTTGATTTTTGTTTGGAATTTTACTTAAAAGTTGAGGGGCTATGTTAATCAACTAATATATTAATGCACTAACAAGGTTTGAGTTTCTTAATAATAATTATTAATAATTGTTATAAGGACATAAGTAATACATGGGTGGCGTACGTAATACAATCAAATATAAATCCAATTAAAACTTTCATTTTATATATACATAAGATTGGTCGAAATTCATTCATCTTCAAATAAGCAATATATCATGATATATAAAAAAAAGTATTTAGATTGAAGTCTCGAACCTATAACATTTCATAAAATCACATTATATTAATAGATATACGATACGTAAATTACATTATTATTTATTTATAAAAACACATTATTATTTAAGTATACAGTTTAAAATTGTAATTCAACTTTTTAGAGTATAAGTATAAAAGTAATTGAACATAAAGTCTATAATAATCTTAAATTAGTTTAAGAATCTTTTAAGAAAATAACAAAATTTACTTAAATTTTTTTTCCCGATAGTTCAATCATTTTAATTTCAAAATTAAGCTTATCGACTTAAAATCAACCTTAGTTCCTAATAATTTTCACATTTCCTACAAACAAATAAATCATGAAAAAAATAGAAAACAACAAACATAAAATTTATACTTTTATTTTGATTTAAAAAAAAAAAAAACAATTTCCCATTACTTTATTTTGATTTTTTTATGGTTAGAGTTTAATATTAGATGTATTTATTATTATTTTTTAATTCTAGTGATTTTTATAGTCTTTTCACATATATACAACTAAGACAACTATGTATATTTGTATATAAATACTTGTATATTTATAGTCTTTCACATTTATTAATTAAAAAAAAAAACTTGGTCTGTCAACCTCTGGCAATTCCAGAGCAGAGCAGAGGAGAAATGGGAAAATGTGCGTCACCCTATAAAATTTCATATAGGACAAAATTTCTACCTCTATTTTGTAAAATATTTCAAAACAACCTCTTCTTTGTAACAGGTTTCAGAATTGACCCCATTTTCCAATTTGCCCTAAATACTTTTGTAATGTATAGAATGGAAAATATTAATTCTCTCACCTAAGCATTGACATTTATCTTCCAAAAAGGAATTTTTAAATCGGTTACCATACTTTTATTGTGCTTACTTATATAATGGTTGAAATCCTAAGTTTAAGCCAACATGAGCAGTCGTTCAGCGGCATTAGTATAGAGTCTTCCTATACCTAATTATTGTAAAAAAAAAAAAAAAAAAAATCGGACGATCAAATTAAAACGGTGAAGTTCAACTAAATCATAAATATTAAATTGAACATTTTAATCGATAGAGACCAAAACAAAACTATGCCCATATTATATTATCCCTAATTTTATAAGGTGGAATTGGTTTGAATAAAAAAAATGATTCAATACAAAAAAAAAAAAAAAAAAAAGGATTCAAAAACCAAAATTGATTCAAACGCAATAATTTATTAAGAAGTTGAAAATTTTAATATTGTTGGAAAACTTACGCGCAATAGACACGCAATTTGAATCCGCGGCTTTAATTTTTGCGTCAACAAATTCGGTATTCAGTTCTTTTTTTCCCCTTCTTTGAAAGCTTCTTCACTTACAAATAAAATAACGTTAACCAAAATTTAAAATACAAAAACCAAAATCTAATATTTCATTCAATGGTTTTTCTCTTTTATCCCACGAAAAAACTTACGTATACTTGGATAACACATGATATTAAATTGAAGAATTTGCATGTATATTACAATAAAGCAAAAAAATTGCATAAATAGCAAAATAATGAAAATATTTGAAATATAGCAAAATCAGATTTATAGACTCCATCAATAGTGTGTCTGATAAACTCCATCAATGGTGTCTGATAGAGTCTATCAATAGCATCTAAAAAAAAGTTGTTATATTTATAATATTTTTAAAATATTGCTATAATTTTAATGTGGGGTAGGAAATTTGCTATAGAGTCCAAATTCCATATTAAATTTTCAAGATAAATCTTAAACAAATAATTTTTAAATATATAATTGTGATGATTGCCATCTAGGGCTATATAAATAATTGTATAACTCAAACAAACCTAATCCAATTAGATGGATTAAGTTGGATTATTAAATTATTTGAATTAGTTGGGTTCAAACAAATAAAATGTTCATAAATTAGGTTGGTTCTTGGATTGATTTAAATTTTTTTTTTTTTTTTTTAGAAAGATTTAAACTTAATTTAGGTTGATCCAAACTAACCTGAATTTCTATAAATTTTTTTAAAAAATCTGCCATTGATTTATTCAACAACCTTGCAATACCATTCAAATGACTAAGAAACCCATATGATAAGTTGTCTTATTTGTAAAACAAAATGACTCATTCAAACGTTATAATAAGTTATGACAAACGAATACAAATCAATAGAGCTGTCGTAATTGCACAAATGCATATCTAATATAGTTTTGAATAGAATTGTTGACTAATAGTATTGACCATCCTTGTTTTTCTCATTTGTGTAGGACTTGATTGTTGTGTAAGGAAGAGTTTTCTTCCATATGTGTCAAAATAAGATGACCACATGGTAGAAGAGTTTGTGATGAACAAGAACTTGTGTATATAGATTCATTGCTCGAGAATGAACTTGTTGATATATGAATCCGAGAAGGGAGCTATGTGTCTTAATGCTAATAAAAGTAATAGGTCAACAACGCAAGTATGTATATATAATTAAGAAATAGGTCATGACTTTGAATCCCCACCTCTAAATTCTAATTCTTGCCCTGCAACAAAAACAATGTGCATTGAACTTGAACGAAAATTAGGAGATCGATGGGAAGATATTTGTCCATGATAAACAATCACCATGCGTAAATAGATAAGAGAAACTCATATGGGTTATAACTTAAGCTTGTGTTTGAGCCACTGATTATGACAATTGGTAAGTTAGCTAAATCTATAATAACCACAAACTTATTATAATAACCCATGTTATAATCTCGGGTGATATATCTCTCGAGAATAGTAAGTCATCAATATATGAAGAAAAAAAAATGTTATTATAAAATTATATATTAAGATAGGTTATAATAATCCTTGCTATAATAACATATACTAAAAATGCATAACCATCATTTATAATAATGCTGTGAGTTTGATTATGTCTGCTAAAAAAATTCAACCGTCGCTTCAAATGCTCAAACACACTCCAAGTATTCATATAATTTTCTAGATGTTAACTATATGCATCTAATCCATTCACTGAAATAGATGGAAATATTAAAGAAAATATTTTATCAACCAAAAACTTGAGATTAGTTGAACTCCCTAAAATTAGGCATATTACTCTTCAACCTAATAAACTTAACAGCTAAATTTAACTCAACAATTAACATACAAAGGCATCAAACTGGTTTATTGTTAAAAACTTACAACATCAATTTCAAAATTTTCCTTCAAACAAAAGATATCTAAATGCAAACTCATAAGCTTAACCGACCGGACTGCAAAATTAGCTCCAAGTTATGGATAACCAAGATTGTGAGGCGACTTTTGGCCTCAAGACTCGAGAGACATTCTATAATATCATAAATAGTAACAACAAAGAATAATCTAGCAAAATACCGATTTTCTGTCTTGGTACGGATTACAGTAACAACTCGGCGATCTGAACAGCATTAAGCGCCGCACCCTTGCGAATTTGATCCCCACAGATGAAGATATCCAACCTACATACATACATGCATACGAATACTGTTGGTTTCGATTTCCTTTTTCAATCTGGAAATAAACAGAGAACTACAAAGCAGGTTGGATGAACAAGTCAGTCTTACCCTTTATTTCCATCTAGTGAAACATCCTGTCGAATCCTCCCAACTGCAACGTCGTCTTTGTTTGATACTTTCAGTGGTGTCGGAAATTGGTTGGCAGCTCGGTCGTCAATAATGACAACTCCAGGTGCATTTCTTAGAATCTCTCTGGCTGCATCCTGCATAAAACAGAAATGATATAAACATAATGAGATTACAACTTCTATAGAGAAGAACGAATTAACACGAAGTCTGGGGTGATCTATTGATACATGCCGTCCGATATTTGAAGAAATATTACACAATTCCTTATTTGCATTGTGAAGAAGAAACTATATCTTTCATCTAAAAAGTAACCCGTTTGATAACCATTTGGTTTATTGTTTTTTGTTTTTGAAATTTAAGCTCTTACTCAAAAAAATTACGATGTGTTTCATCTTTCCTTAAGAAAGTATGTGAATGCTAACCAAATTTCAAAAACAAAAACAAGCTTTTAGAATTACTTTCTTTTTGTTTCCAATTTTAGGTAAGATGTAGTTATCCAATAAAGTAAAAACATATGGTAAGTGATTGTTTATAGGCTTAAATTTCAAAAACCCAAAAACTAAAAACAAAATGGTTATCAAACGAGACCTTAATTATCAGTTCTTTTTAGCATTAAAATCGAGGATATCATCAGTTCCTTGATATGAAAGTTGGTACAGAGAAAGAGTTCTGCACTGAATTAAATTGACAAGGAAGAGAATGTGAATGAAATTTGTAGGCCGTTCAAGAGGTCCGAGTCTATCCCTCACACCAGCCATGAGTCAGATGCCTTCTACCACTACACCATCAACTATATCAACTATTCACATAACTCTATTCCCTTATCTTTCAGAATCTACTCGTGATTCTTTAGGCCTTGTTTGGTTTGCCGTTTAGAATCCGGGGATTAGATTTGGAATCCGGGGGTTTGGAATCAGTTGTTTGGTAAATGTAAATCTGGGGGAATCATACTCAAAAGAAAAGAAAAAATTATGAAAAAAAGGTTCACTCTCCACATTATGACTTTAGCCCATTCACTAATCTTAGGGGAGGCTCCACCCGCCCCTCATACTCAAAAGAAAAGAAAAAATTATGAAAAAAAGGTTCACTCTCCACATTATGACTTTAGCCCATTCACTAATCTTAGGGGAGGCTCCACCCACCCCAAGGCCTAATTATAATGTTTTCAACTTGGGGGGCTTAAATCCAAGGCCTTGGATGTTATTTCCAAACATCCCACCGAAGGAAGATACAAGAAACCATGAAAATGAAAGAAGATATAAGGGAATGAAAAATTAAGAAAAAAATAATAAACAAAAATAAGCCCACCAAAGGTGCCCTCAACAAATAGCACTACAAACCCATTTCATTCTCAACCTAAAATAACAAGAGGACATGCAATCAATAGATTTTTTTTTTTTTTTTTTTTTTTTTTTGATATTTGTGACTGTCCGGACCAGCTTGCGTGCACCTCAACTAATGTCACGGGGCATACCGCCTGACCCTACAACATTTGGATGCCAAGGAAACCCGTAGGAAATTAATTCCTCGGTAGGTGGGGATTATGGGGTTTGAACTTATTACCTTATGCACCTCAAGGCCCCCTTTGACCAATTAAGCCACCCTATGATGGTTGCAATCAATAGATATCTAACGCATAATACACAATAGTACTCAAGCAAGTACTAATTAAAACAATGTCCAATAAAATTTACCTCATCAAGGGGATTCTCAAATTGAAGATTCACACTCTCAGCATGCGCACGCATGACAGGAACTCGTATACAAGTGGCAGTAACTTTAACATTTGCATCACTCTTGATGGGCATAAAGCAAATCAATTAGTTTAAAGACATGATTCCAGTAAAATTATGCAAATAAAGGTCAGGACTTAAGTAGCATCCATAAATCACAATCAACACTCACCCAAATTTTCCGAGTTTCTTTTACTAATTTCATTTCCTCTTCATTGTATCCATTTGAAAGAACAGATGCGTTATGGGAGAACAAATTGAAAGCATACTGCACCAAGTAGAATTAGCTGAGAAAATTGATTTAGAAACTTGTACCTAAAAAAGACACATAAAGATGAGACTTGGGAGTCATTGTAAAAGAAACTGACCTGATCCCTAAATATATTACGAGTTGGTGGTTTTCCTTCCAGGACCTTCAGAAAAGGGAAGATAGTTTAGAACAGCCATTAAAATGGACTATTAGAGCATCCAAAAGAAAGATAACAAACAAAATACAATCCAGGTTATGAGATGCAATAGGAAAAAACCTCACGAGTTTGTTGCACAAGCTCTTCCATTGCCGCAGCACCGGCACCACTGGCTGCTTGATACGTACTAACAACCATTCGTAACACCTGACATTTTCATTACCAATCCATCTAACATTAAGGGTGAGTACCAAAGTGAGCATATCAATTGGATACTGATGTATTAACAAATTACAATCATAAGGTATGAAGTTCGAGTATGCTTTGAAATGATCTTTGGATAAAAAGTATTTTAAGCACACAAAAAAATACTTCTTAAGAAATTCATAGCATTTGGTTGGATAAACAAAAGCCATTTTAAAATACTAATATTTTTTTTTGAAACCGAGAAATCGGAGCTTAGCTCCACCATACCCAGGGTAACCATGCCCGTCGGGCCTAGGGGAACTAAGAAATGATCGTTTCAATCTATAGTGGCCACCTATCAATAAATTAATTTTCTACGGAAGTCACTACGGTAATGGATATCAAAAACTAATACGGCTAATATTTTTTTTTTTTTTTTGATATCAATGACTGTCCAACCCAGCTTTCGGGCACCTCGACTAATGTCACGGAACATACCGCCTGACCCTACAATATTTGGATGCCAAGGAAATTTGTAGGAAATTAATTCCTAAGTAGGTGGCTATCATGGATTGAACCCATCACTTTATGCACCCAACGCCTTCTTTAATACGGCTAAATGAACACTAAAATGTCTCATCCCTAAGGCCATTGAGTTGTTTTCTTGTCTACCACACAATCGTTCTTGACATTCAAATGCTTATAACAGAAACACTTCTACAACTTCTTCCACTTAAAAGCAAATTTAGGGGAACATTCAAATCCGACTAATGTTGAAAGAAAATCCAAGAACTGAGCATAAAATCTCAAACCTAAACACAGCTAGTGTACCAATCTAAAAAATAATGTAAACAGAACAAGGAAACTGAAACAATCGAGTTCGAAACCTTAGCGCGACGATGCAGAGGAGTGACGGCCATCAAGCAGATGATCGTAGAGCAATTAGGATTAGCAATCAAAGCGCCCTTGCCGGTCCCAGCCTTAATCCCCTTCATAGCTTCGGGATTAACCTCCGGAATAACAAGCGGCACATTCTCATCCATCCGAAACGCGGAGCTATTATCCACCACAATCGTCCCCTTCTCGACGGCGAGCGGCCCAAACTTCTTGCTGATGGATCCTCCAGCGCTGAATAGAGCAATGTCCACACCGTTGAAGCTATCCGCGGTGAGCTCCTCGACTACATGCTCTTCGCCGTGAAAGTGGACGGACTTTCCAGCGGAGCGCTTCGAGGCCAGCATCTTGATGGAGCTGTAAGGAAAGCTGCGATCGGAAAGGACGGAGAGGAATTCCTGGCCGACGGCGCCGGTGACGCCGACGACGGCGAGAGAGGGGGCGTTTTCCTGATACGCCATGCGAACAACTGTGGAGATTCGCCTTGGTTTGGGTTGAGAAGAAGCAGTGGAGAAGAAGAAGGTGGCTTGAGAAGAAGGTAGAGCCGCCATTGTAGAGAGAAATGAGAAGCTTCAATGGAGCTGTGGCGGCGGGGAACCCACTCTGCGCTTTTGGGTTGGAACTTTTTCCTTTTTAGTAATTTATATTTGTAAATTGTTTTATTTTACGGTGTTAAAATACCATTTTTTGTTTATGAACTCCTCATTCAAAATTTCTATCCAAACGAATTTTTATGAATTTTTCCTCATTTTTATTTTTAAAAACAACTTTCATTTTTAACTATTTATATTTAATAATTTGTTTATAATTACTCAATCATTTCAAATCAATTAAAATAAATCAATTTTAACCACTTATTTTCAATCATTTCTTTTGTAAGTACTAGAAATAACTACTTATTTTAAATCTACATTCATGTTAAGATATGGAGCCCAAAACCACATATGTGGTTATTAATTTTTTAAAAATAAATTAACTGCAAAGCAGTTGTTTTGCTGTGTGGGTTTGGT
>JBBMEF010000023.1:2999720-3024465 GCA_037832685.1 Sicyos baderoa
CCCAAGCGAATGGGGCTCGAGAGCACAGTGAGCTTGGTCCGTGCAGCCATATAAGTTGCACTAACATTGTCACAGAGTTCTGTTGGAACAGAACGGGAAGTAAACCCGAGCTCGGCCAAAACAGTAGCTGGTTTAACAACGGCCAGGGACAAGACTAACCAAACCGTGGCTAATTTAACAACCGGACTGAATATGTCAAAGTAGTTGAGACCATACATTTGAGTGAAACCACGAGCCACCAAACGAGCCTTGTAGCGATCAATGTCTCCGTTGGGCTTAGTCTTCAACCGAAACACCCATTTACAGCTAACTGGGCGACAGTTGGGTGGAGGAGCAACAAGAGTCCATGTGTTATTGACTTTCAGAGCCTCAATTCAGCAAGCATCGCAGCCTTCCAAGTTCAGCAAAGCAAAGCCTTTCGGCTAATATATTATCTTTGCTTCAAAAAGAATTATATTATCTAATATAGAAAACTAAAAAAAACAAACATTTGGTTAAAAAACAAGATATTAGAATCGGCTAATATAATACTAAAGAAACATCATTTTAAAAGAAAACTTAATTTTCCAGTATCAAAACTATTTACCGAATAAGTTGGTGGCGAGTTGGTTATCTTGAGGGTGAATTTACGTTTTAGAAAGAACAAAAAAAAAAAAAACTAAATTTATAAATTGAAGTTTTACATGGTGTAGAGAATTGGGATTTTGTTATGATTGTAATTTGATTTCATATATATTTAAAAAAGTAAGAATTTGGAGATGAAAATTTGCAGGGATTCTCGTCATGCTTGAGCTATGGAACTTCGCCTGATCCATCGAGAAGTGTTCTTCCGGCGAGGGCAGTCGTAAAATCCATAGATATAATAAAAGGCCCTTTTGATCCTTCCCATATTCAATACCTTCAAAAAAATATCAACTGGGAATCATTTAAATTCCCAAAATAGTTCACACATCCTTTTTTAACATTTTATTAATGAATTAGCATTTCACATTGATTCTAAGTTTTTAGCATAGAATTGTCGAATTGTCTTTAATGGACAGTCTAGCGGTTGAAACTCAGGACTTCAAGACATGCTTTCTTTGTGAGATTTTTGGTTCCAGACCGTTGAAAAATACTTAAACAAGAATATCCTTCGAACTATCTTGGTGCCATAGTCTAGGGTCGGACCAGTAATGTCCCGGTATAAGGGAGCGAACTTCCAATTTCTCAATTTTCAAAAAAATAATAATAATATAGAATTCCAAGTATGAAGTTGCAAATTCAACTTATGTCGGATATAAATTGAGAAAATCTCTTCTTCTTTTTTTTTTGTTTGTTCCACAATATTTGGGATTTTATTGGTTAAAATATTACTAGTTTTATGTATGTATAATACAGCTGAATAGATAAAATATTTGTTATTTCTCATGAGGTACGTTTATATAGTCTAATGTTTATCTTATTAACAAACTTACGAAAATAGTTAAATTTAGAAATAATTATACATACGTTGTTTAACAAATGTCAAATGTATATTAATGTTTTAAAATTTAATTAGTTTGAGAAAAGTTATTCAGTACCATTTCCATATTTTTATTAAGTTACACTTCTCTGACCTATTTTGTAGTAAATGAAATTTGAGATATTATAATTCTGTTGGTTTTAATAATTTTAGGATGCAATATATAGCCAATAAAAATATAACTTTATCGACATCTTATATAATTTAGTAAGCTCAATAGATATGAGATTATAAAAAAAAAACATCCGTTCCCCTAATGGACCATACATGATTGGGCTCACTTCAGTTGGGCTCGGGCCAAATTGGACTTCTTTTTTTTTTTTGAAAAAATAAAATGCATTCCAATCACAAAGGAATAATGGGAGTTTGGTAAATAAACCATCATGATTCATAAGGGGGTAATGGTCCCTAATGTGCCATAAGTAGAATAAGTCCTCTCATTTGGTTTCAAAAAAATAAGGTCTCGTTTGAAAATTATTTGCTTTTTTATTTTTGAAATTTAAGCTTATTCTTATTTAAATTTACTACAATGTTTTCCATTATTCCTACCATATGTCTATTTATATCGATCTTTCCTTCAGAAAGTAGGAGAATACTAACTAACTTTTAAAAACAAAAAAAAAATAGTTTCCAAAAGTTTGTTTTTTTTAAAAAGTTGGTCATTATTCTCCTACTTCCTTAAGAAAAGATTGATAAATTATAGAAATGGTGGAAGACATTATAGTAAATTTGAATGAGTATAAACTTAAATTTCAAAAACCAAAAACCAAAAATCAAATGGTTATCAAATGGGGTCTAAATATTCTCATTTCTAGTTTGTAAAAACTTTAAATTTATCAAACGATCATAAAAAAAATATATATATATATATATATATATATATATATATATATATCGAACTAATTTTTGAAAATTGTATTGGAGGTACAAATTCTCCCAAATTAATTATAAATACACTTAAATTTTAAAGTATTTTCAAGTATAGTCATTAATATTGTATTATAAATATTTAATACTTATTATTATTTTATTTTTTTTAAGAATTATAATTACAATTATTTTCTATATTGGATTAATTTAGTAAATTTTTCACGAATTTGAAAATTCGAACTGAAGTTTTTTTAACTGCGACTAATCTAACCGTCAAGAAAAAGGAAAAAAAAATAGCCTCTCCGAAAATTAGCATGAGTATCCCACGTGGAAGGTGGGTGGGGACCACGGAGGGGTGAGAGAAGAAATTCTGTTCCCGAAGAAAATATCTTCTCAAACAACGATTTTGATGGTGACGTGGCGCTTTCTCAGTCGCGTCTAAACTGTCAGATATTTTGTAGCTCAAAATATCATTCCCACGCGTGTTCCCCACTCTCGCTAACGTGGACTTTAGCTCCCACCTTACACCCTTGTTTTCCCCTTAATTACTTTTTTGCCATTTTCTTTTTAAAAATATCCTTCTTTCCTTTTTGGCGGTGTTTGGCCATAGAGGTTGGTAAGGTGAGAGAGGGCGAAGGGAGCTTTGGTTTCTTCATTTATACATTTTGTTTCCATTTCTTTTTCTTCAAAATTTCCTTTATTTTCATAATTTATAGTCATGAGAATGATAGGCATTTCCTTTAAAAAAAAAAATTCAATCAAGGGTAAGGATGTAAGAGGTTGTTGTGTGTGTGAAAATTCCAAATAAACTAACCTTCATATCGTTAAGGAAAAGCAAATTTGCTATTATGTCGGATTCGGAGCGTTTTCTTATTATTATTTATTAAATTTGCTTCTTTTTTCAAGTTTACATATTCGAGAGAAATATATTGGCAAATGATTTGTGCTAAAATTCTTAAAAATAACTGTTGAAAATTTATAATTATCATTTGATTAATTATAGAACTTCCATAATGATGGGCTCTAAAGCTTGCATTAAAACTTCCTCAACAAAGATTGTCGACGGCTTGCCAATTAGGAATGGGCTCAAGCATATTATGGATAGTTCTCTTCATTTCATTCCTTTTATTTTAGTTGGAATTTAATTTTAAGTTAATTATTAATATTCTTAATGATATTTCCAAAATATAACATAACTCAATAATGTTTTAGCTGATATTAAGGCCATAATTCATTTATTAAAGACATTTCCTTCACTTTCTATAGACGGATTTGCAATCATGTAACTGATTTACTAACAAAGCTCTACCTAGCTCCAGACTTATTCTGTATCTTTGATGCCTCTGTGGTGATTGATGAGCGTGTTGCTCAGATGTGATTGGCCTCTTAACTATAAATATATCTTATTAACTCAATTTATTTATTTTTATATAATTTCAAGAACATGTCTAATAAATTTGTAAATTTAGTGGAGGATACATATGAATTAAACAAAAACTTTTTTTTTTTTTTTTTTTTTTGATTTGGCATTAAAATAAATAAGAATTTTAATCCCGGACTATGAAATGATGTTTACCAAAACAAAGCAATAGATGTGGCATACTCGTAATTATTCGATGGTATAGGGGCATTTTCCTTCACCGCCATTGAGCAAACAAATATCTAAATTATTCTGTCCAAAAACACCTCGATTTTCAGGTTCTGACGGAACGAAAAAGAAAGGGGCGAAACCCAATGGCGAAAATCGATGTTCAACCGGAGATTCAGAGCTCCGGCAAGAGGCTGAAATTCTCCAAGCACGACGGCGAACGATTTGGAAATGAAGAAGACGATGATGAGGAAGAAGAAGAAGTGGAACTGGCGAGTGAGCTTCCATTGAAGCCGGGCCTCTTCTTCTACCCAATGACTCCTACTTCCTTCGTCGTCTCCGATGCTCTCGAGCCCGATTTCCCCGTCATCTACGTCAACAAAGTCTTCGAGATCTTCACCGGATACCGCGCCGATGAAGTCCTCGGCCAGAATTGGTATGACCTGATTCAATTTCGCTTTCCTTGTTTCGTAATTTTGTTTACGAATGGATTTAGAATGTAATTTGCGGTAGGAGGAACTTTTGGATGCGTGATTTGGAATAATTGAATTAATCCAGGGGAATTAGGTTAGTGGTTTTGTTCGGTTGTGGACTTGGAAATTTATGTGCCCTTTTGTGTTGTGATTTGATTCAATGTCCTGATGCAGTTGCTCTTTAGATGCATTTTACTGTCAAATGACTCCGGTTTATCTTTGATGATTTAGTTGGGATTGTTCTTGTTTGTAAGAATTTTATGAACTTATATGAGATTTTTTTTTTGTTTCAGTCGGTTCTTACAATATAGAGATCCTCATGCACAAAGGCGCCACCCTTTGGTAGATCCGGTGGTAGTTTCTGAAATCCGAAGATGTCTCGAGGAAGGTGTTGAATTTCAAGGTGAACTTCTCAATTTCAGAAAGGATGGCACCCCTATGGTGAATAGGCTACGGCTTGCGCCCATACATGATGATGATGGTACTATAACACACATTATAGGAATTCAAGTGTTTTCTGAGACAAAGATAGACCTTAATCGGTTGTCGTATCCGGTTTTTAAAGAGACTTGCGCCAAAAAATATGATCTATCAGGCAAAAGTGCTCATCTGATTGATCATTCACCATTTGGTCAGCGTAAAGAAATCTGTGGGATACTACAACTTTCAGATGAAGTATTGGCTCATAACATTTTATCACGCTTGACACCAAGAGATGTTGCATCTGTTGGATCAGTTTGTCGAAGGATTCGTCTATTGACGAAGAACGAGCATTTAAGGAAGATGGTTTGTCAGAATGCATGGGGACGAGAAATGACTGGAACATTGGAACAAATGACAAAGAAACTTGGTTGGGGGCGCTTGGCCAGAGAACTTACTACTCTTGAAGCTGTGTGTTGGAGAAAATTGAAAGTTGGGGGAGCTGTGGAGCCTTTGCGTTGCAACTTTAGTGCTTGTGCAGCAGGTAATCGACTCGTATTATTTGGTGGGGAAGGAGTCAATATGCAGCCCATGGACGATACGTTCGTTCTCAATCTTGATGCTGCAAATCCCGAGTGGCGCAGAGTAAATGTTAAATCCTCCCCACCTGGACGCTGGGGCCACACTCTATCATGTTTGAATGATTCTTGGTTAGTAGTTTTTGGTGGATGTGGCAGTCAAGGATTGCTCAACGACGTGTTTGTACTCGATTTGGATGCGCAGCAACCAACGTGGAAAGAAATCTTTGGTGGAGCTCCTCCATTGCCTAGATCCTGGCATAGCTCATGTATGATCGAAGGTTCAAAACTGGTTGTTTCAGGCGGATGCACAGATGCTGGGGTTCTTCTCAGTGACACATACTTGTTGGATCTAACAACAGAAAAGCCAACCTGGAGAGAGATTCCCACATCCGGGAATCCCCCTTGTAGATTAGGACATTCGCTTTCTGTTTATGGTCGGACAAAGATTCTAATGTTTGGTGGACTTGCCAAGAGTGGACACTTGCGCTTACGATCAGGCGAGGCATACACCGTAGACTTAGAAGAGGAAGAACCCCGATGGAGGCAACTCGAGTGCAGTGCATTCACTGGCATTGGTGGTCAGAATGGCGTGGTTCCTCCTCCAAGACTCGATCACGTAGCAGTCAGCATGCCCTGTGGTAGGATTATAATTTTAGGAGGCTCCATTGCCGGGTTACATTCGCCTTCTCAACTTTTCCTTTTGGATCCGGCCGAGGAGAAACCATCATGGAGGATTCTCAACGTCCCTGGTCAACCACCTAAATTTGCCTGGGGCCACAGTACTTGTGTGGTCGGAGGGACACGAGTTTTGGTATTAGGCGGCAACACCGGGGAAGAATGGATACTCAATGAATTGCACGAACTGTGCTTAGCTAGTAGGCAAGATTCAGATCTTTGATACTATTTTTAGCAGAAAACTACAATCCAAAGGAAAAGTTGGTTCAAACGAACCAGACCAGGCTCTTCATATTCTAGCTACTGTAAGAACAAAAATTGACCAGTTCTTAGCTGCATTTTGATTTTACTTTTTTGCTGTTTTTGGCTTGTGTTTAAATTTTGGTCTTCTGTGTATATATATATATATGATATAGGTCGTGTTTTTGTTACATTTCTTTGTGGTTCTGTATTTTACTTCTAAATGGCCATTTGTCTACTTTGTATTGAGATACACTTTTTTGTGTAGATGTTTTCTTTTTGTTTTGGGGAAGCATGTATACATAGTCATTTTTTAAAGTTATCTGACAAATAGGACTTTTTATTTACTTATTTATTATTATTATTATTATTATTATTATTAAAATGATAATTTTCGTTTCCAATTTGCTGGGATTGTGTAGGAGTTTTCAATTAGAGAATGCTGCTAAGATTCCAAATTCACTAATTGTCAATGTGAACTGCAATTTTGTACCTTAATTACCTCTAAGAAAAACGATCAAATAGTGTCATGTTATTGTGCTTGAATGTCATATTTTTACACTCCTTTGCCATTCAACAAAGGGAAATTTGAACCTTAAAGACCGTATATATGCCGTAACCAATTGAGCTATAACATAAACTCGATTCCATATCGCAACATTTACATTTTTACACTCTTCTATAGGAGATATACATTAACAATTTAAGTGGGTCTAACCAGAATAATAACTCAATAACTCAATGGTATACGATAATATTGTTTAGGTGTTGCAAAATACTTAATTGCTTACCTAAATTTTCGCTGTCAGCCATAAAATTTGGCTTCAATCAATTGTCTTACCAAGAAATTCAGTTGAAGAAGGGATCTTACTAGAGAGTGGAAATTTTACTTTATGTAGAGAGATAGCCCTGATATGAAGTAAAGTTCTAATCTTATTATAACTACAATAAATACTTTAGCCTCCACCAAAAGATTCTCCTTGATCCTATAGTAGATGGTCTTTTTTACGTTCAATATTCACTAAAGTATATTAAAGGGGTTATTCTTTCAAAACTTGCTTCTATCCTTTTTTTTCCATAACTGTCCGTATCAACATGCGCACACCTCGAGACTAATGTAACATGACATATCATCTGACCCTATAACATTTGGATGTCAACGAAACTTATAGGAAATTAATTTCCTCATGAATTGAACTCATCACCTTAAGTACTATAAGTCCCTCTTTGACCACTTGAGCCACTCCACTACAATACTTGGATATGCGTGGCTTCTATCTTAAAAAATGTTTTATTACTATTATTGAATAGAAAAATAGTATTTAAAATAACATGTCTGAATGTTAAGGCCCCGTTTGATAACCATTTGGTTTTTTGTTTTTGAAATTTAAGCTTATTCTCACTTAAATTTCTTACAATGTGATCAACTCTTCCTACCATATGCCCGTCTTTCCTTAAGAAAGTAGGAAAATACTAACTAACTTTTAGAAACAAAAACAAACTTTTGAAAGTTTTTTTTTTTGTTTTTAAAAGTTGATTAGTGTTCTCTTACTTTCTTAAGAAAAGATGGATATATGATGGGTATGGTGGAATACATTGTAGGAAATTTAGGTAGAAATAGGCTTAAATTTCAAAAATCAAAAACAAAAAATCAAATGATTATCAAACGGGGCCTAAACAATCAAATTTAATCTGGATAAATATTCTAGCCACTACACATCATGACTGGTGTTCAGTATTCTAACGAAGTCCTATTCAAGAAGAAACATTTATGAGAGAACAAAGATAACATTGCAATTTAGAAAGTATGTATTTTTTTTTTATTTAAAAAAAAAAAAAAAAAAAAAAAAAAGGAGATGGGAGTTCAATGATACTCTCTTATATAACCAAATTTATTTAATCAACCTAGCACATAAACATTGAACCCCAAAGATAGTAAGCCAAAAGTATAGACAAAAACGAAAACAATTCACATAATTCACGTAGCCATTATTCACATGGAAAATTTTACAAAACATCATCAAAGTGAATCATATTCATCATGTGCCAAAAGTAATTGATTATACAGTAACCTAATTCTATTTTTATGGTTAGCTTTCTTCATAAACAACTACGCCAATGTGTGTTTATTTTGGTTTGTTACATCCTTCAAAAGATTGAATAAGTATTATCCAACACTACAAGCAATCATCAGGTGTAATCTCAAGAAAAAAAATGCACTATTACCAGATCTCATGGTGCAGCTAACCAGCAAGAGAAGCAAGAAAATCTGCCAAACAAAGAGAGCAGATGTCATAGAATTGCAAATTGGTTGTGTGAAAATGCAGAGTTTGATTTATTTTGTTTACACGTGATCCTTATATGTTTTAGAAATCGCACCTTGTGTCGATAAACCGCATGTGAATGACATGTTTGAAACAATCGTAAGCTTTTGAAACCTATGATAGAGAGGAATATACAAATGTTGATATCGTCTGAAATATCTCTTGCAATCTCCAAAATCACGACCCAACAATGGTTGCCAATCACATGCGTCTTGGCTTCTCGTATGGAAGTTCCTGTATAAATTTTGAAAAGAAATAGACCAGGCTTCAATATTTGATGAATTAATCTACCATAACAATTCCTCGCTTCCTCATTTCGTCCTGTAGACTTGAAATCGCAGCTCCGTTACCCTGATTATGATACCCTCTTATAAGGATGTCATAAACTACAAAATCTGGAGTGATTCCTTTATTTAACATGTCATCGAAAACCTGTTTCGCTTCTATCATTAGTCCCTTCTCAACCAAACCGCAAATGAGGGAGCTGTAGGTTAATAAATCAAGTTCAATGTGCTCTTGAACCATCCTTTTCTTGATCAAGAAAGCCTTCAGCAAATTTCCTTGCTTGCAAAGCTCTGCAATCCATGAAGTGTACACATATTTATCTGGAACAAACCCTGCCTCAGACATCTCCTTAATCGTTTTCTCGACTTCATCTAAATTACCCTCCTTACAGAGTGCATCTATAAGCACTGTATATAGAATTTCATTTGCCTTTTCTTTGTCCAAGTAGCGTCTAGCCTCCTGCAAATACCCGTGTTTGCATAGGCCATCCATTAGAGCGGAAAGAGTCACGGCATCAGGCTCGAAACCCCTAGCGAGTAATATTCTGTACACACTCAAAGCTTCTTTTAAGTTTCCAGCTTTAAAATGCACATCCATAATGGCTGTCAATATGATCCTATCAGGGAGTAAGCCATTCTTCACCACATTCTCTGCAGCTTCCATTGCTTTATGCAACTTACCAACTCTACGAAAGCCCGAGATAACTACCGTGTACGCTTTTAAATCCAGTCTTATCTTCCTATCAAACATCATGTTTATATACTTTATCGCATCCTCCACATTTCCCTTCTTAAAATGCCCATCAATAATAGAAGTATAAACCATACAATTAGGCAGAATACCAACACGCAACATCTTTTCAAACAAAGAGTCAGCTCTTCCCGGCATCCCCTGCTTGCAACAACCATCAATCAAAGTCGAATACGTGAACTCATTCGGCCAAACCGAACATTCCTCCATCCTCTCGAAGCATTCAAACGCAACATCCAAACTCCCAGCCTTGCAATACCCATCAATCAAGGAGCTAAAAACAACCAAATTAGGCACAACCCCCGCCTTCATCATATCGAAAAACATCCTCTTACCCATTTCCACATCCCCAATCTTACACAACATATCAACAAAGGTACCATAAGTAACAACATTAGGCAAACAGCATTTCCACATCAAACCCAGATACACAAACGACTCATCCTTCATACCCAACTTAGCAAACCCATTAAACAGTATATTAAACATAACCAAATCAGGATTCAACACGCCCCCGCGAACTCGATTCATAAGAAAACAAGCCTTATGAATCTGGCGAGTAGAACAATACCCATCTAACAAAGAATTGTAAGACACAATATCAGGGGAGCAGCCAAACGTGGGCATTGAATCCAAAATCCGTTGGGCATATTTCACATTCCCTAATCTAGAGAAAAAGGAGATGACGGAATTGAATGAGGATGGGTGAGGAGAGTACCCTTTGGAGAGGAAGTGGAAGAGCAATTTGGCGGCGAGGTCGCCGGCGCCGGAGTTGCAGAGAGAGTGGAGAAGCTTGTTGCAGGTGAAAGGGGAGGGAAAGCGGGAGATTCGTCGCAGGCGAGCAAGGAATTGGAGGGCTTCTTCGACCATGCGAATCCGAGTTTGAATGGGAGAGATTGTTGAGGATACACATTCGAGGATTTTGGCGAAGTCTTGGGTTTATGGTCTCACCTTAAACCCTAGCGGCCATTTGGAAGCTTTGGGGAACAAGAAAAATAAACAGGTTTGTTTATTATTGTTTTAAAAAACATTATGGGATGGTTTAATTGTTTAGTGGTAAACGACTGCTTAATACAGATAATTGGTAATTGTCTCCTTTTTTTTCTGAAAAAAATTGATATATCTATTTCAATTATGATATTTTTTCAAAAAATATTTCATACATATTAAAATATGAAATACATTAATTTTAAGTTTGATTATATTAAATTCTATTGATAATTTTAGTTAGTTGAAGTTTATTCATAAGTTTCTTTTAGTTCAACCATAATATTAGAGAAAGTTTCGACTTTTTAGTTCGAAAACAATTATTTAAGTTTTGGTAAAACTTTTATTCAACTTTATTTTGTTGTTGTTTTTGCCTTTTTTATTAGTGTAAGGAAGTGTTTATAAATCAATGTCACAAGTAAATCTCGAATTCAAATCTAAAGAAAAATATACCTTCGAAACTTGGTGCTTCAACCAATTACGTCACCTCTCAACTTTCCATTTAAAATAAAAGCATAAATTGATATAGTAAAATAAATTATAAAAAGAAGTAACCCGGAAATAAGAAGACAATGAAGAACAAATGAAAAACTTCCTTTCTATTGTATAAGATTTGGCATGATGAATTGCAACAATAAATTCTACCTTTATTTATAAGGAAATTATTGTTGTAATTCATCAAACATTGAGTAGGAATGATTGATACCAACTAAAGCGAAAAATAAAAGATACAAGCTATCTAAAATAGTAGAAATGGTAGATAAATGATTTGTCAACAGAAAAGGCATGTCTTAACATTCCCCCTCAAATGAGACGTAGGAGAGAACGAAATCCGAGTTTGTTAGGAGAAAATAACTATTTTAACGAACACAGAGACATCATCTAGGATCCACGAACCACAACTTCATTCACAGACATCTTAAATCTGTTGTCTTTGGTTTGTGATTCATGAACCACAACATCGATCACAAATAGGTAACTAAAAATGAAATAGACAATTAGGTAACTAAAAATAAAAAGACAACAAAGAATAAAGGGAAAACTTTTTTTTTTTTCTATTATATTGAATTGGCATTTGGCTGGATGACTTACAAAAATGAGTTATACCTTTTTATTTAAAGAAGAATTGAACTTACCCGAGTAGCCAAACATCGGGTATAAATGATTGATACCAATAAAGTGAAACTTATACAATGATTCAAGTTTGAAGAATTCAAATTCATAACATTTTGGTTTATAGGTCATACTAATAGCGTTGAACTATGTTTTCGTTGGCAAAGATAAAAGTTATCTAAAATAGTAGAAATGAGAGATTTGTCGATGTCAATAAAAGTAGTAGCTCAACGACATCAGTATATAAAAGTTAATTGTTCATATGTGTTTAATTAGATAAAGAACTACATCATTTAGCCCGCATCAATGTACACATAACGGCCTACAAGTTTCCCCCATCCTCCAATTGTTGTAACCTAAATAAAAAAAAAAAAAAAACCACTATCATTTATGCACAAACAAAATTTCAAAATTAAGAAAGCATAAGATGAAAGTTTATAATTTAAAAATGGAGAGGCTTTGGTGTTAAGCAGGAGAGAAAGAGATTAGTGGTAATTTAATTTAATTAGGGATCTGTTTCTCTTTGAATCTGTCTGTTTCTCTCTCTAGCAGACTTCACTCACTGACCACACCTCCAAATCCATTTAATTTAACCCAATTCCTCATTTCCACTATTTTTCTATATTTTTGTATTCATACTTGAGTTGAAGAAGAGTATTGCATTGTAGAGCTTTTTTGTTTTTGTTTTTGATTTTGATTTTGATTTTGATTTTGATTTTGTGGTGAATGTGATGTACCCTTTGTGAGATTTGGAGCCCTAGCGTGTTTTTGGATCCTGGGTTGGGCTTGCATTTGAATGTGAAGCGGGAGAGATTCGGGTAGATCGGGTTATGGCGGACATTTCTGGCGGTGGAGATGGGGTTTTGCCGGAGGTTTCTAATGGCCGGACGGTGGATTTTCAGGCTACGCCGACGCCGCTTCCGGCGCCCTTGACGGTCTCCGGATCTTTCAAAGAGGGAAAAAGCTCGTCGCGTCGCCGGACGTCGGTCAGGCCGAGTATGGACGCCGACGACTTCTTCAACTTGTTGCACGGCTCGGATCCGGTGAAGGTGGAGCTCAATCGTCTCGAGAATGAAGTGCGAGGTGCGAAATGTGGTTCGATCTGGTGTTTTTTTGGATTGATTTCAAGGAGGGTTTTGCTTGTTGGTTTGTTCAAGTGTTTGTGTTTGTGTTTGATTCGTTTTTTGTTTTTGTTTGCAGATAAGGATAGAGAGCTCGGGGAAGCTCAGGCGAAGATCAAGGCTCTGAAGTTGTCGGAGCGGCTAAGAGAGAAGGCAGTTGAAGAGGTTAATATTTTGATCTTGAATGTTTCTCGGATTCTTGTCGATTAGAAATTTCTTGAATTTTTCATCTTCTTTGTGAGGTGGGATGGGATTTGGTAGTGAAATTCAACACCCCTTTATAATTGGATACCACCACAAAACTAATTGGGGATTGGTGGAGTGTAGGATGGAGTTTTTTTTCTACTAGTAGTTGGGTTTGCTCTTTGTATAGTTGAGATCTAGACTTCCAATAATAATAATCCCTTAACTGCTCTTATTTCTATTTAGTGGTCATTCCCTTGCCAATTATTGGGTGGTTGTTCCCATTTTATCTAGCCTAAGTGGAGAAGAAGTATGTCCTTGTACCAAATTCCTAGAACTAAGAACTCTAGAAATGTACTTTTGATTTTCTTAGTTTTCCCTTTATTTGTACAATACTTCTTATAAGTTCTTTTTATTCTTCCTCACAGGCCTGTTGTATGACTTGTGGTCCTTGACTCCTTGTGTTCGGCTAATTTGAGAAAAGCATGAAGATTTACCCTTTCATTCATGCACAATCTTATTTCCTTTTTACTAATATTGGTGAATGGTGAAGTTGGCATAAATCTTATGCCATCTTCATTTTTATGGTGGTTGGAATTAGTCCCCCACTTGTCACAATTCTTTTTTAACTTCTTTTTAGAACTTTTGTTACTTTTCAGTCGGTCTTAGACGCTTAAGTGGTTGTTTTGAATTCCAAATGATCACAATTTTAGGTGCTATCCTTTTTTTTTGAAGTGCTAGAATTTCAAATGTTTAAAATTATAGATACTTTCTTATATACGCGAGTGTGTAGGCTAGCTTACGTACACCTCGACTATTCTCACGAGACAAATCGCTTGACCCTACAACGTTTGGTCGTCAAGAAAACCCGTAGAAAATTAATTTCTAGATAAGTGGGTACCATGGATTGAGTCCATTACCTCTTAATTCTCCATGGCCCTTTTGACCACAGCCAACCCGCCATGCTGTAATTTATTGAGTCAATTATAGGTGTTCAGGACTTGTGAAACTGAGTTATCCTGTAATTTAATCCTAACACATTGCTTTTCTTATATGCACTGTACTGTCATCTCCCATCAGCAATTTAAATTTGGCTATAGTGTAAGCAAGCTTTTGAGGGGCTCTTTTTATCTTAGAACTTTTGGTACTCAGGTTTATCCTTCTTCGTAAGGGTTTTCTGTCACTTTTGAATTTATCTTTTCTACTTGCGTTTATGCAGTAAGGCTTTACTGTTTTCCTTTTCGTGTATTCCCTCAAGTAACATTTATGATGTCCTAGTCACTTAATTTTGACCTGTCTAGTCTATTTAGATGTTCTGGAAATTTATTATATGGAATTGATTGATTTGGTTTTTAATTGAAATATAGCTGACTGAAGAACTATCAAGGGCTGATGAGAAATTAAAGTTGACTGAATCTCTTCTTGAAAGCAAGGTAGTTATTGAACCCTCTTTCCTTGGCCTTCTTTACACCAATTTGTTGATATCATAATAATTTATCATGTATTATATTGTAGAATCTTGAAATAAAGAAAATCAATGATGAGAAGAAGGCTTCAATGGCAGCTCAATTTGCCGCTGAAGCCACTCTTAGGAGGGTACATGCTGCTCAAAAGGATGATGACATGCCTCCAATCGAAGCCATTCTTGCACCTTTGGAGGCTGAGCTAAAGCTTGCACGACAGGAGGTACTATTCATTAAATGTGACATAATAATTACTAATACATAGACCAAGTGAAAATATATTTACCAGACTTATATTTTTTGCCTCAATTGAAGATTGCTAAGCTTCAAGACGACAATAAAGCACTGGATCGTCTAACCAAATCAAAGGAAGCTGCTTTGATTGATGCTGAGAGAACTGTTCAAAGTGCCTTAGCGAAGGCGTCTATGGTAGATGATTTACAGAATAAAAATCAGGAGTTAATGAAACAGATAGAGATTTGCCAGGTAATGCTTCTGATACATGATGCTTATCATCTGTGTGGGACAGCCATTTATTTAATCCACAATCATTTTCTTAACTTTATAATGAGGAAAAATTTATAGGTTTATTGATCTATTTTAGGAAGAAAACAAAATCTTGGACAAGATGCACAGACAGAAAGTTGCAGAGGTTGAAAAATTAACGCAAACCGTGAGGGAGCTGGAGGAGGCTGTTCTTGCTGGTGGTGCAGCTGCAAATGCCGTGAGGGATTATCAACGTAAAGTTCAGGAGATGAATGTAATGTGCCGAAATTTTAAGAAGTGTCTTTTATTTGACATGTACTACTTATTCTAAATATTGGAGGGTTTACCAAAATTGTTGAGGTTTATTTATGAGTTCTTCAGGAGGAAAGGAAAACTCTTGACAGAGAGTTGGCTCGTGCAAAGGTTACAGCCAACAGAGTGGCTGTAGTAGTAGCAAATGAATGGAAAGATGCCAATGACAAGGTTATGCCAGTAAAACAATGGCTGGAAGAACGAAGGTTTTTGCAGGTAAATTGAGTTTCATCACTTTTTTCAATCCAATATTTTTCTCTGGATTTATCCGATGGCTTGCATGTTATGCTATTGCTTCTATTTTTAGGGAGACATGCAGCAGCTTCGTGATAAACTTGCTATATCTGAGCGAGCTGCGAAGTATGAAGCGCAATTGAAGGTAATCCAATCGTTTCTCACTCATTGTAATTCACTGTACATGGTTCACAGTTACTAGAAACCAAAATCCTTCTACTACTGTTTCCAGGAGAAGTATCAACTGCGACTTAGAGTGCTTGAAGAGAGTTTGAGAGGGTCATCTGGTAGTTTCAATCGAAGTACTCCAGAGGGGAGAGGTGTAAGCAATGGAAACTCTCGTAGGCAGTCTCTGGGTGGAGTTGATAACATCTCGAAATTATCTTCTAACGGATTTTTATCTAAAAGGACGCCAGGTTCTCAGTTTAGATCTTTGACCTCAAGCAGTAGCACAGTGTTGAAACATGCAAAAGGAACGTCGAAATCATTTGATGGAGGCACAAGGTCTTTGGACAGAGGAAAGGTGTCATTAAATAGACTTCTACCCAGTTATTCATTCAATCAGTCCTGTGATGCAAGCAAGGACAGTGAAGTAAATAATGATTGGAAAGGTAATCCCGACGAGAAGGGAAATGAGTCTCCAACACTTGAGAGTGAAGACAGTGTTTCAGGCATGTTGTATGATTTACTTCAAAAGGAGGTTATAGCATTGAGAAAAGCTGGTCATGAGAAAGATCAGAGCCTTAAAGACAAGGATGATGCCATTGAGGTTGATGTTCTGGACGCGTTTTTAAATTCTATATAATTTATTCTTCATCTGTGAGTTTCATAGATTACTTCCGTTCTGGTATTGGTGCTTGATGTTTTTCAGATGTTAGCAAAGAAGGTAGACACACTGACCAAAGCAATGGAGGTTGAGGCAAAGAAGATGAGAAGGGAAGTAGCTGTCATGGAGAAGGAGGTGGCAGCTATGCGTGTAGAGAAAGAGCATGAGAACAGGGCAAGGCGATTTGGTGGTAGCACCAAGGGCCCCGTTAGTGCAGCGGCACTGCTTCCCGGAAGGTAATAATTCAGACTTCTGTCACATATGAAACTAGTAAATGAATCAATGCTGTTATTGTCTGAAATCTAGTGCTTTATACTCGATGACTGTATTTGGTTGCATATCTGTGATATGATTCCTTTTTTCCTTTCTTGAAAGATGCTAATCTATGCAACTTAGAGAGCTTATTTTGATATGCTCCCTAATTTATGCAATCATTTTGTTTCTGCTACTTAATTAGTGTCTTCAAGTAATACAATGTACGTATTGGGATTCAATGTTGGAACAGTTAATATTTGAAAGGCACTGTTCGAGTTCGAGATATTAAGACTGAATTGATTAAGAAAATAGAAGATTCTGTCTGTTCATAACCTTACAGGTGGGTTCTTTGCCACTTCATTTAAAAAATCATTTGCCAACTTGGGCCCCAACCAAAGGAGAGAAATTTTTTCCTGAACCTTTTCCTAGAAAAGAGTAAAAGATCCATGCACAAATAAGAAATAGTGGCTTCCTTTGGCCTTGACATTCAACTTAGTTTTTCTAGATTACTTGGAGAATTGCCTTCCCCTTTTGTTGAGTTCACTCTGTAGTGATGACTTTCCCTTGAGCTAGAAGCCAGGTTATGAATTGAATCTGTTTTGGAGCCTTGGCTTCCCAAAACAACTTTACTATGGTGGTGGGAAGATTATCAATACACCTCAACAAGTCATCTAATTTATTTTAAGAGATTTAAAATAATTCTCTCTCATTTTATTTTTATTTTTTATAAGTGATCTACAAAATTCTCATAGACCATGATCAAGGATCAATAGGGATACCCTTCAACTGAATTGACAAGTGATCTAAATGAATTTGCAAGGACAAGGACCATGGTTAAGCATCAATAACGGAGGATGATAGGGAATAGGGATGTCCCTCAACTGAAGTAGAGTGTTTGTTCCCCATTTTCTCTATCCAATTGTCCCTCAAACATAGTGTATATAGACCCAATACGAAGGGAAGTTAGAGCACACACCACGACAGTGAAGTGATAGGCCAACCAAATTTTCCCACTACTTGAGCAAGGCATTTCAAACACAATTACCTTATAATTTGTTAATCTCTCATGTGCATTTGGAAAGAAACTAGAGTTTTAGAAGACATCACTTGTGAGAGTTATCATAATTTGTTGATCTGCTTTGAATATGCGACTTTTTGAAGCATTCTTGATTAGACTAGCCTTTTTTCTTGCTCCATTCTGGACATATCTTGAAAAGTTGACTAACATCTTTCATATTTTCCAGAAGCATTGGACGAGGTGGGTTGAATCGCAGCACTCAATGACATGAAACCAAATCTGCATTTGTTTGACCACGAGTTTCGACATAGTTTATGATCTTTGTTCTTTTTTACTCTATATTCTACTTTCTTCCTAATGATTGATCGTAGTAGTGTAACACCCGCATGCCGATGACCCCGTGTTCGACGACACTGCACAAGGAGGTAATTGGAAATGCATCTGACTTAGGATTGTCATCCCTCTGTTTAGAGATCAGCAAAGAAGGGGAGAAAGACAAAGTTATAAGGAAGAATAGTTAACTTGTTGGCTAACCACCTTGTGTCATTTGTTTTTGAGTGAGCCAGTGGTTGTGTGATTTGTATAGATAGTTCTCTACTTATTGGAATTTTTACTTTTGTTTCTCTTATTGTGTCATATTCAGTTGATGTATGATGTAATCTTCAATGAGTGTGTTGTTGGTTCAGGTATTGTTAATATATTCTTATTGTCACACAAAACACCTCTTTTATGCTCTTTTTATTCATTTACTGTTTCTTCTACAATGTTGTTTGTGAATCTATGCCGAAATGATAGGGTGTATGTCAAAAACATAACAAAGATTCTTACTATCTGAACATGATGCAAGTCTTTTGCACCCATGAATTTCCAAACCCAAATATTGCCCACTCAATTCTTGAACATTGGATCGTTATATATGAGAGTATTTGAGTTCATTTACATGCATGCTGTCTATTATCACGAGATCAACCACCTAATCTTAAACATTTCGAAAATAAATTTCTAAGTAGGTTGTGATTATGGATTATATCCCTTATTTATCTTTTGGTTTTTTAAGATCTTGATGATTCCTCAAAGTTATCCTTGAAACGATGAACAAACTAATGTTTCATATTAAAGATTTGAATTTTCACTCTATTTCATCTCTAGTTTATATATATATATATATATATATATATATATATATATATTTATTTATTTGTAGAGTACCTTAATCTTTCTCTTTCCATCTTGCAAACCATGTCATTTTCAAAGTTTGGTTCATTTACCTTTGAGAGCTATAGCAACTTTAATCACAAAAGAATAACATGAGAGAGAATTATTTTAAGCATAAAGATAGATGGGATGGGTCAGTCAAAACTCAAAAGTGAATCAAATCTGAATTGTGGATTATTTGTCTTAAAAAACACAACACTTGCAACATTTCCAATAAGTGTCCACCACCATGTCACAAACAAGGCTCTGACAAATCACTTGATTGTGTGGTTTAAAAAAATCTAAAATAAGAAGCTCCACATGGGTCCTTTTTATTCTGTGGATTATTATGAGCATACAGAAATTCAAAGATTTAATATTAGTTTCCATTTTGATATCTGAATTTTATTCCTGTAAATAATAAAATATTAGAAAGTTGGAATGAATTTTATACTTGCAGTTTGACTGCCTCTCCAGCAAATGTTGCAGGTTGAGAGTAGATAGTTAATGTTGGTTTAAATTATTTTTGTACTTGCAACATTGTTTTATTTAGATGCCTAGTTCTTGAATATTTCGTGGTAGCTTCTAAACCATACACAAACTATAAATATTTATCATTTTTATAGATATATTCAATAAAAACTTTATTTATTTTTCTCTTTTAAGTTCAACAGGATCAAGATCATAAACATACACCTACGTTACCGAGTTATTCACGTAAAAAAAAACTTAATATATTTACTCAACTAGGGAGTAATTGGCTTGATTCAACTCACTTTTTTCGTTCAAATCGACATGGATTTCAAAATAGATTCAAACTCATTAATAATTTTCTTATTTAGTACAATATTTAGGGTGAGATGATTCAAATTTATGAAATTCAAATTAAATAGTAAATGAAAAGGTAAAGATAAGAAGAAAAAAAGAACTTCATGTGGAGCTTTCTTTCATGCACATGGATTAAAAGAAACTAAAGACTTTTTGTAGAAAAAGATAGGGGTTTTCCTTCTTTCTCAGACAATGTTCTTTTTGTGTACTTCAGCAGAGGCATTTTTGTATTTCAATTTCACTCCTTTGTTAAAATGACTTGTTTCCAATTTATTATTTTTTCTGAAAAAATATTAATGCAAAGTTTAAGAACTAAAACCAAGTATTTGAAATTTGGGAAACTAAGATCCGATTTGATAACTATTTAATTTTTTGTTTATGGTTTCTAAAATTTAAACTTATTTTTTACTCAAATTTTCTACCCTGTGTTCCATCTTTTCTACAATATATCCATATTTTCTTAAAAAAATATGTGAATGCTAACTAAATTTCAAAAAATAAAAATAATTTTTTGAAAGTTTTTTTCTTCCAAATTTTGGTTTAATTTCTAAAAATATAGATAAGACGTAGATATAAATTAATTGTTGTAGACTTCAATTTTAAAAACAAAAAACTAAAAAAAAACGGTTAGCAAACGGAGCCAGTTCCGAGATACAAATATCCCAAGTCAGAAGAATATTTAACATCAATTGTCTATTGCAATGAATATGACCATGATTAACAGAGTAGTATAAAACTCCTAGCTGATGGTCAAACTGAAATTAGAAGCCATGAATCCTTCCTACTGACAACCTACAATACAAAGGTATAATATGCATCTACACTAATAATCTAGTGCAAAATTTAGCATCCATCACCTAAAAGAGATCAGTTCTTAGGATTTCAACTATGCCATCCTCTGAACATTTTGAATCGAGTCCTCTCTAACAAATGAATTAATAACTTTATCAACAAGATTTTTTTTGAGGTGTACTGTTCTTCCATACCGATATCATGCTCCTCAATGTACATGTTTTCGGGCGTCAACCGATGAAGGAAAAATAAATTAACAAATAACTTGTGGACTCCTGCAGAGAATTCAAAAGTGATGTTAACATCAGCAAGATCTGAGATACTGCAACCTCTACATTAAATGACTGAAAATGGAGAACATGTATGAATCCCACCTTAGATTATAGTTTATGACCAGCAAAAGGCAAAGAACAAGTTGAAGATATGTGGCTTGATCAGTTAAACTATGCTTAAGGTTCATTTAGGCAATTTTTTTTACTTGATTCCAATATAGTTTTCTTTTGTCCCCGAGGATGGTACAATAATGGAAGACTTGGGCTTTGAAGATGTGTTCCCCTTAAGATCCCAAGTTCAAGATTCACCCGTGACATTAATTTGTAGACACCTCCCGTGTCTGCATCCCTTCGATGCTCCCCGCTATCTGGTCTAGGGACGGATGTGGTTACCCTGAGTATAGTGGAGCGGAGCTCCAATTCCCAGAAGAAGGCTGAGTATGCGTCTAATGGGATAAGAATACTAGAATACAAGATAAAGATGAGGTTACCTAAATCGATCTTCACTCCATTCTGACTTGTGGATTACAGGAACAAAAAATTTCTTCCTTCAACATACGACTCGAGTACATGATATTATTGCATCTGCGACAAATCCTTTCCTTTGATCGTTTCACAAAAAAGAATTTATACAGCTCTTTTCCCAAATTGCAGCTGAATGTTGCCTACAACATTTTTAGACTTCTGCAAGTAAAGGCAGCTACCCGTCCACTCGAATGATTTCCGATAAGCGGCGAACAAAATTGGCATGTATAGCATGACCACCCTGCAAAGAGATATGAAATTCAGCAATCTTATCTACATCCCTGATAAGCACGACCTCAAATAATTTGCTCAGACCACGGCATAGCGGAATGGTCAAGGACACAGTTGTACAATCTATAGAACACTTTTTTTTTTTTTTTAAGAAATGAGAACTTCCATTGATTCAATGAATAGTGACAAAAAGGAAACCACAAAATTACAAGAATGATTTCCAGTGATACACAAGAGTAGTTAAATATAATCTTTATAAGGAGATCTAGTGTGTGAAAAAAGTAATGGATTCCAAGAGGCTATCCTCTGTTTGAGAGTCATTTGAGAAGATGTTGTCGATCCACCAAAACGCAGTGAAGAATAATGAATGAGTGTATGATCAAATCAGGGATATTGCCCTGTCTAACATACGGCCATCTAAAAAGATTAAGCAGAATACTCCACATATTGCTTGCTATGCTGCAGATCCTAAAAAGATGGTTATGTGTTTCTGAGTCCCCGTAGCAGTTAGCACAAGTGGCAGCATTGTGGAGAGATAGTCAATCCAGAAGATTTCTCCTGTAGCTTGTTGTGGGTGTTTAAAATGCCATGATTCAACTCCGATGCGAAGAACTTGACCTTTTTTTGGTTGAGGGCCTATCCAGAGTTTGGTATAGAAGAGACAATACTCGTGTGGTTGGTTTGAGACTATTTATGATGTTCGAGGCTTAATCCTCTCTGTTTATACTTGATCCATTCTCAAGTGCAAAGCTCCTTCACTGTGGTTTTCTGCCTGCAAGCCATCATTATGATTTTGTTGATTTGTTTCCAACGCTCCTTCCAGGCCTTCCATCTATTGGGATTTGAAGATTAATTCAGCTCAGTTGATAGCCCATTCTTGGAGTTCTTCGCTTATAGTCTTGCCTCCTTTCTTCTTTAGGCCATTTGTATATTTTGCCAGGATGTTTAGCTTTTCTTGTTTACTGGTGTAATCAGCTTCAGATTTTGTTTGGTTTTAGTGCCTTCATCTGCTTGTATTTTCTTTTTGTTTCCTGACCTTTGCATCATTTTCATATTCTTAATGAAAAGTTGTTTCCCTTTCAAAAAAAATAAGGACTTGGTAGAGAACATCTCCTACTTTTCAAAGTGGCATATCCATTTATCCTTATGGTTGTTAAGCTTAAGACGATGCGGTTCAAGTAATAAGGATAGGGCAGCCCACTCTTCAATCTCATCATCTCTAAGGTTTCTTCTCAATTTGATACTCCAAGCATCACTTTCCTCACACCACATATCTGCAACATATTCATCTTTCATCAAGGAAAGATTATAAAGCATGGGAAAGGATGAAGCGAGAGAGTTGTTCAACAATCATGTATCCTTCCAAAATTTAATGGCTAGGCCCGATCCAATTTTGATGGAAATATTATTGTAGATGAGGTGCTTCCACTTGTCAATGTCTCTCCGAGGACCTTTGGTTGATAAAATACCCCTTGCCCACTCTATAATCACGGGGATTTTAGCCATATTTTTTGGCAATACAATGCCTCCATAGAGCTTGATTCTCGACATAAAACCTCCGGTGCCATTTGGCTAGACATAACATCAACATATGTCTGGTATAATATATATATATATTTCTTGATATCTGTGACTGTCTGGGCTAGCTTGTGCACACCTCGACTAATGTCACTGGACATACCGCCTGACCCTACAACATTTGAATATCAAGAAAACTCATAGGAAATTAATCCCTAGATAGGTGGCTACCATGGATTGAACCTATTACCTTATGTCTGGTATAATACCAATATTTTCTATAAAAATATAATTTTTTTTTAAAGTTCGATTAGAAGTATAATCTCACATCTAATGACATGCTAGAGAAGTAAATCAAAAAGAACTTGCCTTGTAAACCACTGTGTGCGCCACTGGAAGCCCTTGACTGCCAAACCGTGCAAAAAGTGACAGATCACCGATAAAATCTAAAACCTTGTGGCGACAAGGTTCATCATGGAAACGCAATGGGGGATTGATCCAACCTTTACTGGCACTGAAGTAGAAGGAAAAGGAGGGTCTGATTAACTTCTACATATTTAAATTTCAAATAAACACAAACAAGCATTTCCAACGTAGACTGATTTTTACAACGTAACAAAAAATAAAAACAGAGAGGCTTCACTTCTATTTTGATTTTTGTACTTTAAGCTTTGATCCATTCTGGTCCTTTTGCTTTTAAAACGTCTGTTTTAGTTTCTGTACTTTTGGGTTTGGTTCATTTTGGTCCATGTACTTTCGTTTTGGTCTCAACTTTTAAAAAGTGACCAATTTAATCCCAAAATTTTAGAGTAAAATTTATACACAATGAAACCCTTTATAATGTACATTTATGTCTACACTTCAAGATATTCAGCAAGTGAAGTGTCGTGATAAAATTATGAATGAGAAATGAGAAATTAAAAAAAAAAAAAAAAAAAGAAAAAAAGAAAAGAAAAAAAAAAGAGAATGGGCTGAATTGACAACTTTTGAAAGTAAAGGAGACCAAAATGAACAAGACCAAAAAGTACATGGACCAAAATGTACATTTTGAAGTATATATGGACCAAAATACCAAAGTAAAAATACCAAAGTCAAGAAGAGTACATGGACCAAAATAGTATTTAAATCCAAACAAAAATTCTATACAAGTGAAATGTTTTTTTTTAAACTGTTTTGTTTTTTACTTTTTGGAGTCAAATTCCCTCTTTAACCGAGTTACAAGAAACGCCAAATGCCCAACAAAAGCCTTTCACATTGCCCACATTTGTGGTTCAACCCTTTTCTCAACAGTCTGCCTTCTTCCATCTATTTCTCCTCCTAGTCCTGGTTTATCATCATTACAGTTATCTGATTCCAGTTTTGAAGGCTTGTTCTTTATGTTCTTGCTTGCGGTCATGCCTCTAAGTTACTCCGAATTTGTGTTCTTTCACAATATATATTTTTTATTTGTGAGTGTCCATACCAACTTATGCACTTTGACTAATTTTACGATACAACCGTTTGACCTTCCTACATTTGGTTGTCAAGGAAACTCGAGAAAATTAATTCCTAGGTAAGGTGGGCACCATGACTGACCACATTCCCTCCAAGCACTTAATGATTTTTGTTGGTTATTTTCCATATTAGACTCCTAGATTATTACCTTGTATTTGATATATTATTGAGAAAAGATATTATCCT
>JBBMEF010000023.1:3046888-3061312 GCA_037832685.1 Sicyos baderoa
TAATAATAGTAATAATAATAGCAGTAATAGTAATAGATTCACAAGTATATTTCAGTTGCCAAGTGAATACAAAGATATGAAACTACCCTATATGGAGTAATCACCATCTTAGATTAAAACTATTAAATAAAAAGGCTCAAACCATTTCTCTCTAATTTGCCTACAGATTTGCAATATACATAAAAGTCATCAATGTAAGGCTTGGCCCATCATGTGAAAATTACTTCAACATCTAACTCAAATAAAATATAAATAAATATAAACAACATCAATTAATTCAACAATAACAAACATTACCCACATCAAAACTACAATTTTGACATAAGTCCCTACCCTTATAAACAACTCCAAATAACATTGGTCAACTGCAAAAGGGGCCTCCAAGTATATATCCTCATCTTTCATTTAGGTAACCATTATTCTATACACAGATCTTTTTCCACACCATCCTTGACGATAATTGTCGAGTAAGACCCGGTGTTTTCGTCCCCCACACCTCAATTTACAGAGGAAATGAGTATCCACGAAGATATTTCGAGTCTACTCCCGATTCGCGCACCAATGCTACTCGTCCTGTTCTTGCTACCTGTAATGAACAACCGAAGATCATCTATTTATGAATTCGGAAGGAAGATGGCAAAAGGGAGTTCAATTTGATCTTCTTTGCAAACCTCGCAAATGCCATAAGGCTCTAACAATCTCTGGAGTGCAACCATCTTATGCAAATCTCCTGTAAGCTGAAACCAGAATCAAGTAGATTCATCACTACAACTACAAATTGTTGCCCTACAGTCTTTTAGTTTATTCGATCAAATTTAGCTTCAAAATTTGAGTGAGAAAATTTCAAAAACCAAAGGATTATCAAACCAGGCCTTAGGTATCTATTTATAATATCCCTAAACAGACTAACTTGTACATTTCATCAAAGTTCACGCAACTGTTTAACCTTACTACATTAGATAGCCAAAAGAACTCATCAGATATTAAATCAAAGGTAGGAGACCACCATAGTTTGAACTTAGTATATTCTAGTTCAAGTTCTGGATTTTCTTTTATTTGCTCCAATGACCACCATTGGATAGATAACTCACCATGGAATTGTGTAGAAATAAAGCTTGGTGTGGGTCGAATTCAATATATATGCCTGGAATTTCCTAATCTGATTTTGAATCCTTAAACAGGATGGTGGAAGTTCAAAATTAAAATTAATCGTCTTATTAAGCTAAATACCAGTCAAAATATTTTTTCCCAAAAATAAAAAACGCAGCAGATGCAGAACATAACAGTTTAAGAATTATTTACCTCAAGTGTTATGGTATGGTCAGAGACATCTACTGCCCTGGCTCTAAATATATGGGCAATATCAAGCACATCACGCCTAGCAGAAGAATTTGCAGCAATTTTAATCAGCATCAGCTCTCGCTCGGAAAATGGCACGTGGGTCAGATCCCGCACCTAGAGGAGTAAAAAACAACCAATTAGACTTGGACTGTTAAGCATTGGGTGAAAAAAACAACCAATTAGACTTGGACTGTTAAGCATTGGGTGAAAACGTAGCAGTTGGTAACTTTAACTACATAAAATATGTATCCAAGATGGGATAAAATTCTCATTGAATAAAGGAAAAAGATAATTAAAAGATAAATTATTGATATTTAAACATAAAGATGCAGAAGGCCAGTGGCGCGTTTGCTTCATTGTTTGGATCAATCCCGCAAATCGGTATTTGATTAAATCTCCTGATAGTTGGGAAAGAAGAGAAAGATGGAAAAAGAGAAACAAGACACTTCATGGTTATTACTCTAATATTTAAGAACAAGTCAATTGAAAATATTCCATCATGTACTTGAGAACATTAGAATATTTCTAACCTCTAACCATATGATCATGCACTTAAGGACATTAGAATATTTCAATAACCATGAGTGAAACTTAAGTAGACAGATCTTGCAAGTGTACGAGAAATGCACAAAAGAATTAAGATTCTTACAATCACGAATCAGTGCAGCAAAAACCAAATAAATCACAACATATGAAGCCAGTATTCTTAAAACAAACACGAGAAGAAATATTTGACACAAACTTCAAGGCCAAAGCTTAGGATATTCACCTCATGAACATCAACCAGCCTATAAAGTTGCTGCACCAACTTGTGGATTGATTCATCTGTACCAGGAACGACGGTTGTTATGCGTGAAATGCCCTCGACCTCTGCGTGACCAACAGCTAAACTCTGATATAATGGGATTCATCAGATTTGATTAAAAAATAAGAATTTTCCAGAATAAAGGGAAATATAAAAAATAAAAATAAAAAACGATTCTGTTTCCTTAAAGCATAGATGCAATCGCAATATATTGTACTCAAACAGACCTGAATATTATATCCCCTTCTTGCAAAAAGTCCAGTGATAATATAAAGAACCCCTGGAGCATCATTTACAAGCATAGACAAAGTATGTGAACGAAGACCATCCATCTGCAATTTGTAGTAGAAAAATAAAAAAATTCTCGTAAGATGAACAAAGAAGAACATTTTGATTTTCAATCTAGAGAATACGCATAAACTAGCTACATAGTTGCGGCATACAGGCACAGGGAGCATTACTCTAACTGAGACAACATAGAAATTCTAGTAATGCAATGCCTATGGTGATTTCAAATAAAAAGACAGGAGCTCTTAAATCGTGCTATGAGAAGGATTCAAGTAAAAAGGCAGGAGCACTTAAATTATGATATGAGAAGGCAATTTAGGATCTCAGCTTACCAAATTAGTAATTGTGAATAGTAAATACTAGAGTAACTGCCACTACCATGACATTTAAAAATCAATCATGAATCAAATAAAAATTAAAAAAAAAATCATGAATAAAATGCAAACATGAAAAGAATAGCTTAGTGGTTAAGGCAACTATTTCATTTCTAAGCTTTGAGGTTCAAATAAAGAAAAGGAAGAAAACATGAATCAAATGATAATTTTAAGACGCGAACCCATCAGCTTTTTCTTACATCTTCATCATTGAGTACTCCCCAGTGAGCATCAAGAACTGGTTTGATAGTTAAGTCATCTGATTGCTCCACAGGATATACATCTCCCTTCATAGAGAAAAGAAACGTTACTATTTAAGTTTGAACCGTACTCAATCACATCTAAATATATAGACATGCACAAAATAATGAGCAATGTGATAGACATTTTTCTTTTTCTTTTTCTCTCTTACTTTCTTTCTTTCTTTTTCTTTTGGAAAAGAAAACAGAAATTTCCATTGGCATTACAAAATCAGCCAATCTATGAAGCAGGCATTTTAGTTTGGGTAACTTATACATGCACAAGTATTGAGCACTCATATACTCCAACATTTGTTCGCCATGTACTTAAATTTGTTAAGCACAACAGGCATGCTTCAAACACTTTTTAAACAAATTGAATACACATAGAACACTGAATGTTAGTTACAACCAAGTCATGTACAACACGTGATCATAACATTCAACATCTGTTGGACACTTAACTAAGTTGATCAAATATTTGTCTGTTTTTTGAAAAAGAAAATGTAAATATTTCTCCGTATGCCTATACAAACAAACACTTGTTAAACACGAAAGACATTTAAAACACATTTACAAACCCTTTTAGAATACACAAAGGCACAAAAAACAGCCCAACAAAAGAAAACCTAAAGAACTGTAGAAATAGGCTCCAGTCCAGAAGAATAAGGCCTTAAAAATAATAACAAAAGACCCCGTATCAAGGCCCAACCCGTGATATTGAACCGAACAAAATCTCACGACTCCTCCACATGACTCACTTCTGATCATAGAGTAGAAAAGTAAGTTGAACACAACTACATTGCTAAAACGTTAATTTAGTTTTCAGGAAAAAAATTTACTGTTCTATCCAACCGAACTTTCCATTTATTGTTTTCAAGGCATTTGTCCATAAATCTCTGAGACTTTTTTCAGAGTAGATCAGAAAACTTGAGTTGTCTATAATATTTCAGGTGAAGTATCATAAACCCAAAGCATACTGATTAAAAAGGTACTGCAAGAAGAGATGGTTGTTTTCTTCTGTGCCGAAACACAAATTAGGAGATAAAGGTTTTCAAGGAATTTCTTTGAAACCTGCTACAATAGGTATTAACACCCTAGGGGAAAATTCCAAAGAAAGAATTTTACAGGTATATGTGACTTCCCACACACTTCAATGGGATCTTCATCTTCCAAAAGTGGCTGTTCGAACTTAGAAGTATCATGAACAAAATGGGGTTCATGAGAGAAGCCCCTACATGTTTCCAGCCCCCAAGATTTTGGCAATGTAACTCAATATCAAAGGTCTCAAGTAGGTAGTTCCAGACTCATATTTCCAAAATAATATATAAAAGTAGTCCATCTAGCTATAATATATTCAATCATCATAGTTTAAATATAAAAGATGCAATGAGATATCTCGAGTCAGAACCAAAACTAGAATGCAAGGAAAACCCTTACTGACGGATTGGTCTCACTCAGTTTATTGTTGAGTGCTTTCTTTTCAATTCCCGTGGAAGCATTGTCAGTCATCTTTTCTTCAAGATCTGGATAAGAAGCTGCAGAGTATCGCCAAAATGGGGCAGATGCACCTAGCTTTTCTCTCCTCAAAGCAATCTACCAGATGAAATAGATTTTCAAATGTTATTAATCCACAAAATCAAAAACCATCGAACATATAATATAAATTTCCAACCTCAATTTGGCATTGGCGTAAAAGAAATTTAAATCAATGCAAAGTTATTAACCATTGTTATTATATATCATTAATACCATTTACTAGTGTGATGTGGCATTGAAATATCATTTCTCTGCGTGCTACAAAGTATTTTGATAACTTTGAGTAATACAAAGTAATTGAAAAGTATTAATACATAAGAAATAAAATTGGAGCTGGCAAAATGTTGGAGATCAAATAAAGCTTTATACTAATTTAGATTAATGTTTTTAAAAACTAATTATAGAGTAAAAATATAATCCTAATTCATAATGAACCTCAAGTTTCTAGGTGATAACTTTTAAATTTTTATCTAATTTTTTTTTTTTTGTAATCTCTAAAATTTAAAGGTTTTGTAACTATAATAATTTTATTAATAAAAAGTATTTTGATAAGAAACATAACTTCATTATCAAATGGAAAACAAAAATGAAGAAAAAAGTGGGAGATGGAGGTTCAATAGAATTCCCAACCAGGATAATTCTAGAGAAAATTATAATTACGAAGGACTTTGAGAGAACACCCAGCAAAGCTTCTAACTAAATTTCAAAACTCAATGCAACTAGCAGCCTTCTCTTAGAATGTTCTTTTGTTTCCCTATATAAGTCTATATTTTATTCTTAATCATTCAATTCTGCCCCTAATATTTTCAATCTTAGTTTTGGATATTGCCACTTTTTAAATTCAGCTATAAGCCTCTACTGTTCAATCACATCAGCAAAATATTATGAAAGGTGGGACTCAATTGATACGTAGGAAAAAGTTTGAAGTTCTAAAATATTAAGTTAAAACATGAAAAAAGGCTTACACATCAAAGACAAAATTATGTCTAGAACAAGCAACATTTAACTAGATTAAACAGAATGTAATAGAGAGGGAATAATATTTTTAAACATCTTAAACAAGAAAGTTACTGACCTTTCCAGTTCTAGCAATTTCTCTAATTCCAAATTTGCTTAAATTCCTTCGAAAAGCAGCCATCTTCCCAGGATCCCCGGTCACCTACACGATACAAATAGTTTTGAAACGAGGAACATTGAGGCCTCAAAAAAGGGGAAAGAAAAGCAAATCTGGAATATAATTGGCAGATGCCTACTGCAGAAAGAATACTTGAACTGATAGAAATAGCCAAATAGGAGTACATCAAGTTTCTTAATCATTTTCCATGTGAGCTATTACTTCCATTTACTTTTTGGATGAAAAACAAGACTTTCATTGATTAATGAAAAGAGCAAATATGTCTTTACAAAAGTTGTTGCCAATTTGCAAATAAGAAAGTGAGGTCATAATTACAAAAAGGAGGAAGCATATGACTCCAAAAAATTCCAACATGAGTAGTGTCCTCTAAAAGAGAGGTGAAAGATTTAGGTGCGTTGTTGAAGATCCGATTATTTCTTTCGCCCCACCATATCCAAAAGAAAGCATAAACCAAATTTGTCCATAAAGTTTCTTTTGTGTGTTTGAAAGGAAGGGTGCCCATCCAATACACAGCAAAGGAGAGAATTGAGATCCCTTGGCCGAACAAATGACCATCCAAAGGCACTAAAAAGATGATTCCAAAAAGAGTCAGCCCATGCACATTGATTAAAAATATGATCTTGAGTGTCACCACCTTTAAAACAAAGGCTACAACAACTCGGCGATAATGCAAAACTCGGAAGCTTTTTCTGTAACACCTCATTTGTGTTGATCGCTCTATGGCTGATTTCCCAAATCAAAAACTTGACTTTTTTAGGTTGATATCCTTTCCAAAGCTTTAGGTAAAACCTATCAATATCATTAGAGATTGGAGATGCCACAACATTGATGTGTTGGATAAGAGATTTGGTGGAGAAGGAACTTGTGTTGTCCAATCCCCAAATCCATGCATCCTCATGATTATTGAGAAAATAACCTTCTAACTTGGAAGAAAGACCAGCCCATTCAACAATTTCTGAATCCGTGAGGTGCCTTCTCAAAGATAAGTCCCAACTTCTTGTAGATTAAGACCAAAAATCAGCAATATGATGCTTTTTTTAAGAGACAAATGATGCAACAAAGGAAATGCATCTTTAAGGTTAATGTCAAGCAGCCAAGTATCTTCCCAAAAGAGAGTTGATTTGCCATTCCCAACTTTGTGAGCTATATTTTTGGTAATCAATTTGCTTGCATTGCAAATAGATTTCCAAGGCCCCTTGGATAGGTGTAAATTCTTTTTGCCCGAGATGCAATGGTTTATCGGGGACCCATACTTTCTTTGAATAATAATCCTCAAAAGGGCACCTTTCTCCTTCGCATATCGCCACGTCCATTTTGCAAGCAAAGCGTCATTTTTAATTCTGATATCCGGGATACCAAGGCCTCCCTGTTCAAGAGGCTTTTTGATAATGCTCCATCTGACAAGGTGGCTTGCAGCACTATCCTTGTTGCCCCTCCAAAGGTATTTTTTGAAAGAGTTTTCGATTAACTGAATGACTTTTGATGGCGCCTTGAATAGAGATAGGTAATAAACCGGTAGATTAGTGAGGGTGGCATTAATAAGGGTGAGTCGACCCCCTTTGGATATGTTGATTGAACCCCAATTTTGTAGCCTCTTTTCAATCTTCTCAATGATCGATGTCCAAAACAAAAACTAATCAATTTGTGGTTTCCATTAAGAGGGATCTCGGGATGTGTGAGCCCAATGGATAAAAATTCAGTCTTTTGACAATTGATATTAAGCCCCGAGGTCATCTCAAAATCTTTGATAGTATCAACCAAATTAGCAAGTTTTATAGGGTCCGCTGAAGAAGCTATTACTTCCATTTAAACACTTACAAAACCCAAGAAAGTCCGTAGGCTAAACATAGCAACAGACTAATCATTTCTTGTTAAAAAAAAACATAGCAACACATAAGATCAAATCTCACAACTGCCTAAAAGAATTGTAGAAGTACTTTTGGGAGGGAGAATCCAAAACTCACCTCAATCGTTACAGAATCCTCTGAAATATCTACAATTTTTGTTCTGAAGATCTCCACTATCCTCTTAATCTAAAAAATAAAACATAACGAAATCACAAAAAGAATTTCTATGTTAATGAGAACATAAGATAAAAATCAACTGACAAATCTTCATACATTCTGATAATAGAAATTCTAAAGACAAAAAATCGCCAATAAAATACCTCAGCACGGTATGTTGGGTCTGCATTTATTTTTATAAGCATCAGCTCACGTTCCACCTGCTGCACATTGGAGAGATCTTCAACCTGATGAGAAGGTTAGCATCTATGAGGCAGTTCCTAAAATGGTTCGTAGAAAAATGGAAGTGATAAACCGAAATAGTTTGACAAGCAACTCATGTTCAACAAAATGGAGACAAGCAACAAATGCCTGACTAAACATAGCAAATCTACATAATCAGTACGATACCACATTCCTAGAAGCCAATCACAGTAATTTGTTTGACTGACATTGTTAATGTTTTTTTTTTGTTGGGTGTTGTTAAATAAACTAACGCATATTTACTCTTTGAATTATCATGTTTGATAAATCCAAGAAATAAAGAAGTATCTGATAGTTCTCAACTATCAATTTTGTGTCTAATGAGTTCATAAACTTTAAAACTGTAAAATAGTTTCCTAAGTTTAAATTTTATGCCTAATAGGCATCTAGCATATTCAACATATTTTTAAATTAAACATAAAAAAAAAATTGAAACAAGAAACAAGTGTATTCATTGATGAAATGAACAAGGTTACAAAGGAAACAAAACACCAAAGCAAAAACAAAAAACAACCAAAACATGAAAGTAATGGTGAAGAGACAGAAAGATACAAGAATCAAAATATAAAGTTCAGAAATAAAAAAAACATGACAAAGAAAGGTTAATCAAGATCAGTCCAAAGAGAGTGAATGTCATGGATTGAGAGGCCATCGAATGCTTGAGGATGAAGAAGCCCATATTGAGACGTGCATTCGAACGGAGTCAAGGCGGGAAAGCCATGGAAGCTGCCTATCTTCAAAAATACGTTGATTTCTTTCCCACCATAACTCATAGAGAAGGCATTTAACAGCATTGGTCCAAAGAAATCTAAGCTTTTTGCGCAGCAAAGGACCAATAAGAAGCTGATGAATGTTCCTCTTTGTGTTGTCTGCAAAAGCCCAAGATAAATTGAAGGAATCAAAGAGACTGTTCCAACAATTAGCTGAGAACGGGCAAGTGAAAAGGAGGTGAAAACTATCTTCAGGGACTTGGCAACAAAGATGGCATATAGATGGTTACAAGATATGCTTTGAAAGCTTTCTTTGAAGAACTTTGGCTGTGTTCAAACTTCCATTCAAAAGGATCCAAAGGAAGACATTTATCTTCTTAGGACACTTAGATTTCCAAAGAACTTTGAACAAATCTTTATCCAATGGAACATTTGGACCCAAAAAAAGCATAAGCTGATTTTACAGAGAAGAAACCGGAAGCTTCAAGTGTCCATGATAATCGGTCCTCAGCCACACCAATACTTTTAGATGACAACAAAAGTATAAGATCAGAAAAGGTGAATTTTAAAAAATATAACATTCAGCTTCTGCTTTTAAACATAAAATTGAACTTTGTCTCTAATAAAATGCTAAAATTTCAACTATCTAATATGGTGCGTAAGCTAGCCCAGACACTCAAACATATCAAAACAAAAATGTGTATAATAGATTTGTGAATTTTAAAAAACAGTAAATATGTCAAGAATCTATTAAACAAAAAATTGAAAACTCAAGAACTTACTAGACAAAAAATCGAAAGTTGAGAGACTTTTTTTTTTACTATTTTTAAGGTGGGACCTCATAAACAAAAATTGAAGAGCAAGAGGTCTATTAGACATTTTTTACGATTAAGGAGCCTACGAGACAGGAACCTGAAAACTCAAGATCAGAACATGTACCTTTTTTGTTTTGAAATCAACAGAACAAGTACGTTAACCTTTTATTAATATGGAGTACTTCAAATATAATGTAGTAAAAAAATAAAAGCAGGGTTGAGGATTCAATAGAAGGTTAGAAACAAAACAAGATGAGAGGTAAACATATATGATAGAACCACCATTAAAAAACGAGAGCTTAAAAAGATGATTCTGTAACCTTCAGAACATTGACAAGCTTGTGGAGCTGCTCAATAACTTGTGCCAACACCTTTTCAGTTCCGGAGACAACTATGGTGAAAAGAGCCTTGTCCTTATTCAGGCCAACAGCAAGTGATTCGATGTTATATCCTCTTCTCGCAAAAACACCAGCTATACGATTAATCATTCCACTTTCATCCCCAACAAACACAGAAATTGTATGTCGTCTCACCCTAAAAATATGATAAAATGTACTACATAAGTATTTACATCAAAACAAGCATTTAATGAATTATCAATTATATTCATCTTTCAAAAAAAAAATTAAAATTCTATTTGATGTGCAATCTTCATCAGTAAATATAATTTTGAACACCCGACAGCGTGCTCATGGATTTACCTCTTGAAGAAGCTAGGTGCAAGCTTTGACATTATGAGGCGTAAACCTCAATTTTAAATAAAATATCATACAAGTCTTAAATTTGTGAAAATGATTATGAAAAAACATAATACTAATTTAAAAGTAAAGTAGTTAGTATACAAAAAAAAAATCACTCCCATAGTTGTCACGTAAACGAAATTTCTAAAAGAATATCTTTAACATCACTACTAATTATTTTTGAAATCCATGATTGTCCCGGGCCAACTTGCGCACACCTTAACTACTGCATAACCCTAATTCTTAGGTAGATGGTCATCATGGATTGAACTCATCACCTCTTAGTTCCCCAAGGCCCTCTTGACCACTTGGTTAATATCACTACTATTATCATCGATAGGATTTTGTTATTCTATAGGTTTTTGTCTTCGATATGCTTAAAGCGTTAGAAAAAGTAGTAATAGAACAAAAAAATCTCCCTAAGAATACCTCCCCAATCAAAGATAGAAAAGCAGCAATGTCAATTATCTCCCTATCAGAAAATGGATTAAAAAAACCAAACGAGAAGGAAGAGGAAGCACCAAAATAGCTGAGAACAACAACCATGAATGATATTTCATAGAAGATAAATGAAAAATATGAGGGAACTATGTGCAGAAGGGCCTATCATTTGCCCACTTATCCTCCCAGAAATACTTAGCTTTCTCATCCCTCACAAAGAACCAAACAAAAGAAGAGAAGGAAGGGATCTCAAAGGTAATTTCCTTCCAAAGGTTTTTTAAAGTTCCTTTGACCCCACCCGAAACCTACTCGACAGGATGAGGACCGTGCTAACTCACAATAATCCAATGCCAAACAGTATTAGGCTCAAAAGGGAACTAAAAAATCCATTTAGCCTGCCAAAACTTCGTAGTGAATCCTTATGATTCCAATCGCAACCAACAAATATTGAATTAAACATTGGAAATCACCCCAGCATGACCCTTAGGGTGATTGGATCTGGTGTTGAGGAGTGGAGAGGAAGGGAAGGAGATGGGATTTCCCAACTCCAAGTTTGTTTTTAGCACATTAAACTCTTCTCAACTCCTCATCAACCTCTCCTCCAACATCCCATCAAACTTTTTATCTAATTTTATCAAATGTCACATCAAACATTTTTTATTTTCAATCGTATAATACAAAATAAAATATATTAAATTAATCAATTGGTACAAATATACAATGATTACATTAAAAAAAAAAATATAAAATAAATACTTCTACAACATCTCCTATCCAAAACATCAATTTCCAAACAAGTACTTCATACTTCCAAATTACTCCACTTCTTCTTCCTCTTCCTCTTCCTCTTCCTCTTCCACTTCCACTTCCACTTCCACTTCCCTTCCTCTCCTCTCCTCTCCTCTCCTCTCCTCTCCCAACCCCTAAATCCAACCCCTAAAAATTAATTTTGGAGTTGAGGAGAGGAGAGGAGAGAAGGTATCTCAACCCCTCGTTTTTTATATATATAAAAATCTCTCTCGGGACTCAAGTCCTCCTCACATCTCATCAAACCTATTTAATCCTATCAAACTTCAAATCAAAGCTCATGACAAAAAAAAAACATGATATAAAATAAAAATCTTCTCAAGCAACAATCCCCAAAAAGTTTTTCGAGCTTTTCTTTTCCAAAATACAAATCCTTAAAAAATTTATCTAACATCTCCTCTACAAAACACCAATTCCCAAACAAATACTTAATACTTCAAAATCACTCCACTCTCTCCACTTCCACTTCATCTCCTCTCTTCCCATAACTCCAAAATCCAATTACCCTGGTCCAAATCAATGAATAAGTAACTCATCACTTTTTTTAACACAATTCAAGTATCCATCACAGAGTTGAGAAGCAGAAATCTCCTTCTCATAATTAATCAATCAAACACTAGCAGATAATCTAATATCAGAGTACAGTTTGACTGCTTACGCTAAAATTCCAACCTAGAAATTGACTTACTACGGTTTCATCCAAATGTAGAAGGGCCGGGGGATGTATATGCGGTGACAATAGCCGAAGTGCGCGCAAGCTAGCCCGGAGAGTCACGGATATCAAAAAGAATAATCTAATAGGAGAGTTTGACTGCTTAAGCAAACATTCAAACCTCCTCTAGCGTAATATTTTTAGCATGAAATCATCAAACAAACTAAAACTCCCGCCCATTCCTGATACGAAGACATCTTATATCCCGCATCCGTCCACCACTGCCTCCTACTACAAAGATGAGATGATTTTCAGCTTAAAACCAGCTCCAAATCCTCAAATCTTCACCATATAAGCTGATAAACAAGGTCCTTCATCTCGCACAACAAACCTAACCTCTAATCCAGAGAGGACAACAACTAGATTGCGAATACGAAACCAAATCCGTACACAGAGCATGCTCGATGACAAAAACAAAAAAGAAACACAATACAGAGAAGAGCAATGCGTGCATACCCGGAGGCGGATACAATCTTCGAAGCAGAAGAATCCTTCCGCGAAAACGAGCGTCCCGAACTCGTTTCATCGACGCTTTTGACAGCGACGACCGTTTTCCTGATCTCGTGATTGTGGCTGCGGGATTTGGAAACGGAGGAGAATCGTAGAAATGGAGATTTGGATGAAGTTGAGGATTTGAAGGGGAACTTGGAAGGATTGAGTCTCAGAGAAATGGCGGATGCGGAATCTAGTGAAATGGCCGCCATTGGAGAAGGAATGGTAGAGTAGAAGAACGTACAGAGGAAAGTGATCAGCACTGGGAAGGTTTTATTTATTCGGTTAAATTATCAAAAAAATAAATAAATACATATATATAGGGTTTTTGTCAAATGTACCCTTACCATTAAGAATATTTTTTAACATTTCTTTAAAGCTCAAATGTAGTTTTGAAATATTTGATAGACTTCATACATGGTAAAGTTGTTTAGGAATAAAATGAAAGTTAAATATGAAGGTAAGGATTGAAACGTAATAGTATAATTGAATTACTATCCATTAATTTAGGTTAAATTGTCAAATATACCAATTTCTCTTTAAAGTTGATATAAATTCTGAGTGATTGAACACAATCAGTAGTATTTGATTGTATTCAATCAGTTTGTTAAGTGATTGAACTTCATCACATTTATTCGATTGAATCAATCAATTAACACTGATTGAACTCAATCACTCTTTTCAAATGGTCTATTCTTTGTTTTTTGTATGTGTGCAATTATTTCCAATTTTGTGTTATAGGTGCAATTTTTTAGTGCATTTTTGTTATACATGAAAACCCTCCAATCTTTAATGTTTTATTATTCAATATATATCAGTTATTTCTTTAATTTTCAATAAATCAACTTGATTTTTTATATATCTAATTATTATTATTTAACATATGTTGGAAAGACATAATTTAAATTTTAAAAAAAAAAAAAAAAAAAAAAAAAAAAAAACTAGAGAAGAAAAAGTTCAAAAATAATATAAAAAATTAAATATATGTATTTTTTAAAAGTTAGGATTAGCTCGGGTTAATGAACTCAATTTATGGAAATTTTATTGATTTGAATTCAACTTAATCTTCAAATTGGACAATTAAAAAAAATTAACACTACTTACCAAGTAAGCAAATTAAGGTCAGAAATCAAAATAAATAAGTTGTAGATGTGTTTAGAGATAAAAGAATGTCAGGGAATGAAAAAAAGTTGAAGCTGACCACATAATATTCCTTTTAAACAAAGTTGGTTGTGGTTTGGTGGATGTCAAACAAATGCTAAGCAATTTATTTAAGTTTATACAAAAAGAATATTTCATTTGCATTCTTGATTCTCTACAAAAAGAATATAGGGATTAGAAGCAAAAGGAATTTATGAGTTTAAAGTGAGAGCTAAAGACATCATCACAAATATTAGAAAAGATGCCACTACCAGCACTGGCAGTTGGGTTGATTTTTTTTTAATACATATCGAAAAAAGAAAAAAAAAGATAAATATCAATTTTCAAGATTGAATATGTAATGTTGTTATTGAATTTATTTATAACTAAACAATAGAATCAATGTGCCACTTATCCATTAAATAACAATGAAATCAATTCTCATGACAAAAGCAAGATATTTTCAATGTTACGGTTTCGTTTGATAATTATTTGGGTCCCGTTTGATAATCATTTAGTTTTTTGTTTTTGATTTTTGAAATTTAAGCATATTCTCACACAAATTTTCTACAATATATT